>PVJS01042382.1:0-17538 GCA_004027185.1 Glis glis | reverse complement strand
CTACACCCCCAGCCCTATTTTTTATACTTTATTTTGAAACCGGGTCTCACAAAGTTGCGGAGGGCTTCACTAAGTAGAGAAAGAGAGAGAGAGAGAGACAGGGAGAGAGAGAGAGAGAAAGAGCTGAGGCTGGCCGCGAACCCAGATCCTCCGGTCTCTGCCTCCCAAAGTACTGGGATTACAAGCGTGTGCCACCACACCCGGCTCCATTTTTTTAAAATTTTGAAATAGGGTCTCACTAAGTTGTTGAGGGCCTTGCTAAGTTGTTGAGGCTGGCCTCAAACCTGCAATCCTCCTTGTCTTAGCCTCCCAACTACTGGGATTACAGGTATGCACCACCACACCCAGCTGAGCCTCAGTTGTAAGTGTTTAAAACTCAGGGCCCCTGATCCTAGCCCAGTGTTGTGTTTCCTCTAGCACAATATTTGTGACTCTGCATGTACTTAGGAACACCTCCTTCTGGATGCTTAAAAGGAAAAACTCAGGGCTACGGTGTAGCTCCAGTTTACCATGCGTGAGGCCCTAGGTTCAATCCTCAGCACCAAAAAAGAAAAGGGAAAGCTAAAATTGCCCAGGACATAAGCAACTTTGTCTAGAGTTAAAAGTGCAGTAATTTCATTTGAGACAGTTCAGGGAATTGATTTCGTCTAAGCTAACCACACCTCTACAAAAGGAGTGCTTTTGGCACACCGCTTCATCTCATGCGTTAAGACTGAAATCTGCAGTCATTGCATAACTACTGTACAATGCCAATTTCACCAGGTAATGGCATTTTTAGCTAAATGGTATCACAGCAGGAAGAGGAGGTAAAGGGTACATGCATTTATTTTTATTTTATTTATTTATTTATTTTTTGCGGTACCGGGGATTGAACCCAGGGGCGTTCTACCTCCGCGCTACACCCCCGGCCCTATTTTTTATACTTTATTTTGAAACCAGGTCTCACGAAGTTGCAGAGGGCCTCACTAGGTAGAGAGAAAGAGAGACAAGGAGAGAGACAGAGAGAGAGAGAGCTGAGGCTGGCCGCGAACCCAGATCCTCCGGTCTCTGCCTCCCAAAGTACTGGGATTACAAGCGTGCGCCACCACACCCGGCGCGGGTACATGCATTTAAAAAACTAGTTTTACACTACATATAAATTTTTTTCTATAAAAGATGGTATCACAGACAATGCTATTGTTTTTCTTTTACATATCATTTATAATTAAAATGTAATTTTTCCTCAAAGAGTCAAAAGCAGCAATTTAGAAAGAATGTTGCTGCAACAATTTAGGAAAGAAAAAGTGGAAAGCTAATATTTATTTATTTTGCGGTACTGGGGATTGAACCCATGGGCATTCTACCTCCTAGCTACACCCCCAGCCCTATTTTTTATTCTTTATTTTGAAACAGGGTCTCACTAAGTTGCAGAGGGCCTCACTAAATAGCTGAGGCTGGCCATGCACCTGCGATCCTCCTATTTCACCCTCCTAAGTATGGGAATTACAAGCGCGTGCCACCACGCCCAGCTAGCAAGCTAATATTTAGAATTTACCAAGCAGCCATATATACTCCGTAAAATTAAAAATGCAGGCACTGAAGGATGTGTAGTATAGATTTACAATCTAAATTAAATAGGAACAAGAATTTTACATGGTATGTGAAAGAAATTATAAAGCAACTATCATAATGGAAGAAGGAAAAAAAGCAACTTTTATTTTTAGCAAGAACTTGAATTTGAATTATATTAGTTTCTTTAACGAGCACTCACCCCAGGTTTCAAAGGTACTGATGGTTAAACAAAATAGTTATAGCCAGGCTTGGTGGCTTATGCTTGTTTCAAAATAAAGAATAAAAAATAGGGCTGGGGGTGTAGCTCGGAGGTAGAGTGCCCCTGGGTTCAATCCCTAGTACTGGGGGGGGGAAACCCAAAAAAGATAGTTATTATTTCTCTGTTAACTAATGATGGCACAACACCAAGGAACATTAGGTATTTAATGTTTTTTAAAATTATTAGCCCAAACAAGGGAAAAGGTGGTCTGGAAATCAGAATTCTGGATCATGTTCTCATGAGACAACCTTCCCAGCACTGCCCCTTCTACAACATAATATGCAGGAAAGAAGTAAAGAATCTAAAAATGTCCTTGAAAGTTGTACCTTAGTCAACTGGATGCCACTACTCTCAAAAGACATCAGTGTGGATAATGAACCAATGTGTAAGTATGAATATCATGTATCTAATTATTTATTGCAGTGCTGGGGATTGAACCCATGGGCCTTGCACATGCTTGGCAAGTGATCTACCACTGAGCTATATCCCCAGGCCACTTATATATCAAACTTAGGAATAAATAGGGATGACCATTTATAATCACTTAAGTTTTAGCTGGGAGTGGTGGCTCATGCTTGTAATCCCAGCACTTGGGAGGCTGAGACAGGAGGATCGCAAGTTTGAGGACAGCCTCAGCAAGTAGTGAGACTCCATCAACTTAGCAACACCTTGTTTCAAAATAAAAATAAAATAGGGCTGAGGTTGTAGCTCGGAGGTAGAATGCCCCTGGGCTCAATCCCCAGTACCACACACACAAATGTGCAATACAAGCCAGGTGCGGTGGCACACGCATGGTATCCCAGTACTTGGGAGGCTGAGACAGGAGGATCGCAGGTTTGTGGCCAGCCTCAGCAACCTCGTGAGGTCCTTCGCAACTTAGTGAGACCCTGTTTCCAAATAAAAAATAAATAGGACTGGGGTGTAGATTGGAAGTAGAATTCCTCTGGGTTCAGTCCCCAGTAGCACACACACAAAAAAGTGCAATACATTTTACATTCAAGTGTGAAATTGTTTAGATCTGAATTTTCCTGAAAGTATAGGTAAGAACTAAAGCTTCTGAACTTTTCCAAAAGAACAGTTTTAGAGCTGTAGTACATTTAGCACTTGAGAACAACTTTTGAGGGCAGAGACTACCTAACCTCTGTGGTTAACATCAACAAGCACATAACAGGTTGTCTACTGATAATGGACAGCCTCACTACCTCAATCACTTGATATCTTGGGTATCTGGCTGCTGTCTGCACTTGGCATTCACAAACAATGGCATGCAGGAGATAGAGAACTTTAGACTTACCTTTTATCATACCTGCTAACATTCATTAGGATGTAAAACCACTTTCTTCATTTTCCAATAAAAGTTTTGAGAAATTTAAAGTATGACTTTAGAGAGTCTATAATCAGAATGACAGGAAAAAAGAGATTTGTAATAGTGTAACTTGAAGAAAATATTCCACAGATTCAATTTGAATCTTGAAGATCCCTTCTTTACAACTTATTGTACAATGAAGTTGTATTTGTTACCACTTAATTGTTCAATGTTGAACCAAATGTGTCCGTGGCATCTTTAGCATTTGACTTATAATGGTTGTACACATATATTTCTTTCTTTCTTTTTTTTTTTTTTGCGGTACCAGAGATTGAACCCAGGGGCGTTCTACCTCTGAGCTACACCCCCGGCCCTATTTTTTATCCTTTATTTTGAAACCGGGTCTCACGAAGTTGCGGGGGGTCTCACTAAGTAGCTGAGGCTGGCTGCGAACCGGGATCCTCTGGTCCCTGCCTCCCAAGTACTAGGATTACAAGTGTGCGCCACCACACCCGGCTGTACATATATATTTCTAAACTCAGTGTTACAGGTTACTGAGATCACTGCTAATAAACGCTGGAATGTACTTGAGGAAGCGTTTCCTACTATATGGCCAGCTGTTGTTTTTTTCTTAAAAGATGGAACAAAGATTGACTAAGAGATAAAAGTAGCAGACTGGAAACTCACATCACATGTGATATGACAAATGGGGGGTACCAGCTGCTATAAGGAGCTCATGGAAGCTGTGTATATTTTATAAATATCTTTTAATTAAAGTATTTGATTTCAAAGATATAATGCAGATTCTCAAATATCACACTAGTCAACAGCTGCATTAACATTTAAAGAAAAGCACTAAGTTTCATGTCATTTAAAACTTAAAACTCCCATATCAGCTTGTATTTTTGAGAATTTGATTCTATTACCTAATAAAGATACGGAAAAAAGAAAGACATGTTACTTTCATTTAGTTCAAATTACAAGTGTATTATTTGTCCAAGCAAATCTGAATAAAATATACAGTGTAACACTATTCCAAAACATTAGCTACTCTCTTGGAGAGTATAGTAAGCACATGTCAATTTACTATAATCACTATCAGCTTTCATTTTAATGCCAATCTTATATCTTTAAATAACTGATGTAATTTATAGAAATAAAATGTGGTTTGGATAATTTTACCAAATATAATTTCAAATTTTCATTTAAAAGTTATCAGAAACTTTCAAAGCAAACTTTTGTTATTTCATATTTTGAAGATTTGCAGAATGAGGTCACTACACACACTAACTACATGAAGTCTGACAAAGCAGAAATAATTCAATTATTAGAGTCAGTCAACAGTAGCCTGAGTCATTACTATGAGATATTCTTAGAAGTCTAACATGTTAAGTATATTTTGTTTCAATCGCTATACTTGTGTGCAATTATTTACTTTTAACAAACTAATTTTATGTTTATTTTAAAGTTTATAAATGACAAAAAACCAAAATATTTTGACTTAAAAATCATTAGTTATCGACATAGGCACAGGATAGTATTCAGACATTGTATATATTATGTAAATATACATATATATTGTATATGTAAACATTTATATATAATTATTACCTTTACCTACCTCAGGTCCTATTATTCGCCATTAATTTTCTTCATTTCTAGCACAAAGTGACTTTCCTCCAGGACAAAATGCAATGATTACTTTTTAATTAATAAGAGAATCTAATGAACGATATTTAGGCAGGGGAGAAAATTATTCAGTTAGAACTTTTTTTTGGTACTGGGGATTGAACCCAGGGGCACTCTACCTCTGAGTTACACCATCAGCCCTATTTTATTTTTTATTTCGAAACAAGGTCTAAGTTGCCGAGGGCCTCACTAAGTTGCTGAGGCTGGCCTTGAACCTGCAATCCTCCTGTCTCAGCCTCCCAAGTACTGGGATTACAAGCGTGCACCACCATGCCTGGCTATGATGTTACTTTTCAAAATACAGAAATCACATTATTTTCCCTTATAAGCCCTCTTCCTGATATTAAAAAAGATAACTGGCTGTAGGTGATGGCATCTGCCTGTAATCCCAGCGCTTGGGAGGCTGAGACAGGAAGATGAAGGCCAGCCTCAGCAGTTTCTCAGAGACCTGCAGCAATTTAGCAACACTTTAGCAGGGTGTGGTGGCTAACACCTGGAATCTTAGTATTTGGGAGGCTGAGACAGGAGGATCACAGGCTCAATGCCAGATTCAGCAACTTAGGGAGGCCCTCAGCAATTTAATGAGACCCTGTTTATTTTCCTTTTTATTTATTTATTTATTTATTTATTTATTTATTTATTTATTTTTGGTACTGGGGATTTAACTCAGGGGCATTCTACCTCCAAGCTACACTCCTAGCCTGATTTTATTTTTATTCTGAGACAAGGTCTCCCTAGGTTGATGAGAATCTCACTACTTAGTGAGGCTGTCCTCAAATTTGCGATCCTCCTATCTCAGCTTATCAAGTACTGGGATTACAAGTGTGTGCCACCATGCCTGGCTGAAACTGTTTCAAAATAAAAAATAAAAAGGGCTGGGTTTAGCTCAGAGGTAGAATGCCCCTGGGTTCAATCCCCAGTACCAAAAAAAGGTAATAAAGTAATAATTAGCAATGGTAAAGAAGACAGAATCCTATATGAAGACTGCTTTAAAAGTAATTCTCAATTTTTTTGGTCTCTTCCAATTTCTCCAAAGAAACTTCACTGCAACTGCTGAGAACTTATAGCTTTAATGGGCAAAAAAGTTTTCAGTTACTCTCAAGCATGCCCAGTGTATGGAAAATGGGAAACATACCAAATATCAGTATGTAGAGTATAAATTCATTTGGATTAAAAGTATAGATACACATAGAAAAAGTCTGGGAAAGACAAGATACAGTGGTTCCTCCGGGTAAATTATGGGTGCTTAATTTTCTTTTTGTTAGTCTGTTTTCATAAGTATGTACTAGTGTAATTTTAAAAAGGAACTTTAAAGAAAAATAACCACTAAATCTCACATGCTTAATCACTTTTGGATAAAAGCAGAAAAAACCCAAAGGAAACACTCAATTTTAAGAAAACTTAAGTATTTTACACATTACATGAAAACACCCTAATTTTGTAGTTTACAGCTTGTCCTTACTTGTATAGATCTCATGTGGAATGTAGAAACCATATAATAGAAAAGCAAATAGAACAAGGATCCAACAACCTTCAGGTAAGGTTTTATTTTGTTGCAACAAGAACAAAGTGAGCACTGGAAACTTTTGTTCTAGAAATACTTATTTTTAGCTGTTATGCTTTCACAAATATTTCTAGGTTACCAAATTATTTCCTTATATAATTTCTGTTCAAATGCCAGCTACTTTCCAGGCTTTGTGCTAGGTACTGCGGGCGACGGAGAACATGGTCTCTGGCTTCTTCATGGAGCTATCAGTCTGGCTGGGAAGAGAAGCAATTACAAAACTCTGACAAATTGTCTTAAGAAAACAACAGGGCTGATGAGAGTGTGTGGCAGAGAACTACAGTAGAGTCTTCTCTGTAGTCAGAGAGGCTACAGAGAAGACTTTCCAGAGGAACTGTGTTGGACTGAGACCCAAAGATTAAGTGATTAACTGGGTGAATTTGGGAGGAGTGTTCAGAGGAACAAAGCATTTGCAGAGGAAGTGTAATGTTTCCCACAAATGGAAACAAGTTCATTCAGCCTGGTGGGGAGGTGTCAACAGACTATAAACCATATGGCATGGTTTGAATGTGTACACACAAAGTTCATGTGCTTGAAACTTAAACCCCAAATTCACAGTTAATGGTATTGGAGGTAATTAGGATTAGATGAGGTCACCAGGGCTGGTCTTCCATGTGGCGTTGGTGGTTTTGTAAGAGGGAGAAAGGTCTGAGCTAGCACACTTGCTGTCCACCATGTGATGCCCTCCACCATGTTAAGTAGCAAGGAGGTCCTCACCAGGTGTGGGGCAGATGGGGACACCACACTCTTGAACCTCCTGGCCTCCACAACTGTAACAAATAAAATTCTCCTTATAAATGAGTGGGTCCCAGGGCTTATTATTTATTTATTTTTTGAAACAGGGTCTCTCTAGGTTGCTGAGTCTTGCTACTTGCTGAGGCTGTCTTTGAACCGGTGATCCTCTTGTCTCAGCCTCCCAACTACTGGGATTACAAGCGTGCACCACCATGCCTGGATCAGTTTTTTTTTAAATAACAACAGAAAATAGACTAAGATGCTATACTTTTTAGACTCTCTCCTAAAAGGCCTTAATGAGTGACCTTGTAAGACTTAGGCTCTGCAAATTATTCTGGGGCAGTGTGTATGGAGAGTGGGTACTAGCGATATAGGACCAATGCCAGAGATACCAGTCAGGAGGCTGTTGGAAAAAAATAGGAAAACCCCTGGGTCAATGGCAGGAGAGAGGTAGACAGACGAGAGAAAATTAGGGGATTGTATCAACGGATTTTTTTTGTGTGTGTGCGGTACTGGGGATTGAACCCAGGGGCATTCTACCTCAGAGCTACATCCCCAGACCTATTTTTTTATCCTTTATTTTGAAACAGGGTCTCACTAAGTTATGGAGGGTCTCACTAAGTAGCTGAGGCTGGCCGTGAACCTGCAATCCTCCTGTCTCCCAAGTACTGGGATTACAAACATGCGCCACCAAGCCTGGCTCATATCAACAGAATTTGATGAGTGATTCAGAGGTTTGCAGCTTGACTATCACTGATAATAGGAATATTCAATTAGAACGAAAATGCAGGACCCAGGAGGACTTTTGATCTGTATGGGCAGTAGGGGTGGAATAGATGAAAGGTGTAGAATGAGGTTAATTCTGGATATACTGAATTTAGGAAGTCTGTAAGATAGGCCAATGGATGCTTTCAGTAGGCAATAGAATATCATTTTAGAGCTAGAAGTTAGGTTTGGGACAAGACGGGTATTTCACAATGATCAGTTTAATGTTTCCTCAATCTCTTAAGAAAATTGTCTATTCCCCCTCCCAATGGCTTCCCTTCTACCGCCAAAATGAGAAAAACTAACGTAGATGTTAAAGGAAGTCATAGGAATAAATGATGTTTTACAGGGTAATGGTAGTGAGAAGAAAAAGGACCTTATGACAGAAAATTGAAGAACGTCAGTGTCTAAGGGATGAGCAGAGGAGTCTTCAAAAGGAAAGAAGAGGCAAGCCGGGCGTGGTGGCGCACGCTTGTAATCCCAGTACTTTGGGAGGCGGAGACCTGAGGATCCAGGTGCGCGGCCATTCTCGGCTCTCTCTCTCTCTCTCTCTCTCTCTCTCTCTCTCTCTCTCTAGTGAGGCCCTCTGCAACTTCGTGAGACCCGGTCTCAAAATAAAGCATAAAAAATAGGGCCGGGGGTGTAGCGCGGAGGTAGAACGCCCCTGCATTCAATCCCTGGTACCGCAAAAAAAAAAAAAAAAAGAAGAGGCAAGAGAGGTGGCCACAAAACCAGGGGACTAGGCCACAGAAACTCAGTGGAGAATGGAAAGCATTTCTCATAACGAGAAAACACAAATATGCTGACAAACTAACAAAGTATTAGAGTAAAACTTTTCATTTAAATAACTTAGAGACTAATTGAGGAAAGGACTGAAAACTTTCTCCTCTTTACTGATTTCTTATCAGTTGTTCCAAGTAGGGGGAAAGGAATTTGGACTGCTAAGGGAAAGGGATAAGCTCTTTCAAAGCCCTTGTGAGCTTTAGAACTTGCCTACAAGAAAGGTATCAACCCTCCTCTCGCCTACGTGGTTGACACTAAGCTGCAGCTGAACAGAGGGACTGGTGAGTGCACTGCAGGGTAAGAGAGAGGTGAGGTAGGTAGGTCCTCAGTCACCTGCTTAATTTTATCCAAATAGGCAATACAGTTTTTTCTTCTAAAAAAAAAGGAAGTTGAAAAGTAAATGGATAGGCTGGGTGTGGTTGGCGGCCAGCCTCAGCTACTTAGCGAGGCCCTCAGCAACTTAGTGAGACCCTGTTTCTAAAAATAAAGAATAAAAAAATAGGGCTGGGGGTGTAGCTCGGAGGTAGAATGCCTCTAGGTTCAATCCCCAGTACTGCAAAAAAAAAAAAAAAAAAGAAAAGTAAATGGATGCTAACTTTACTCCTGACTCATGGAAGGCGAGGTCCAAGCTCCATGTTGCAGGTTTGGTTGATAAACGCAAGAGAAATTCTGAAGGCAAGGAATTCTAGTGATTCAATATATTCTAGGACTCACATGGTAACTGCTTCTTACCCTAAAAAATACTTTGGATCAACTCTTCCTTGAGCTTTGGTATAAATCCAGTACCATAATGGTCCTGGGCAGGTTCAGAACATTTTAAAAAATCCAGTTTAAATCTGAATGAAAACAGAGTACTTGAAGGCTTAAGAATCAACATGAGTTCAAGTGTATTTGGGGGTTGAATCTTTATTTGGACTCCTAGCATGTCCCATCTGAAAACAACTTCATTCAGAAAATAATAATTCTGTACATGAAAAATACATTGGCAAGCCAAGCATGGTGGTGCATACTTGTAATCCCAGTACTTGGGAGGCTGGGACAGGAGGACTACAGGTTCATGGCCAGCCTCAGCAACTTAGTGAGGCCCTTTGCAACTTAGTGAGATCCTGTTTTAAAAAATAAAGGGTTGAGGGTGTAGCTCAGAGGTAGAATGCCCCTGGGTTCAATCCCCAGTACCACACAAACAAAACAAAAATTGGAATACCTGGTAAACAGCAACTGTATCCTTTTCCAAGACTAATTCTAATCCCTAAAGAAAACTACTTATGTTTATTTGCAGCTATACTTAATTTTTATCTTTTTTTTTTGCGGTACCGGGGATTGAACCCAGGGGCGCTTTACCTCCGAGCTACATCCCCAGCCCTATTTTTTATCTTTATTTTGAAACAGGGTCTCACGAAGTTGTGGAGGGCCTCACTAAGTAGCTGAGGCTGGCCGCGAACCTGAATCCTCCGTTCTCTGCCTCCCATGTACTGGGATTACAAGCGTGCGCCACCACGCCCGGCTTTACTTTATTTTGAAACTGGCCTCACTAAGTAGCTGAGGCTGGCCATGAACCAGGATCCTCTGGTCTCAGCCTCCCAAGTACTAGGATTACAAGCGTGTGCCACCACACCCGGCTCTAATTTTTATCTTGAAACAGGGTCTTGCTAAATTGCTGAGGGTCTCACTAAATTGCTGAGGCTGGCTTTGAGTCTTTGATCTGTCTCAGCCTCCCAAGTACTGGGATTACAGGTGTGTGCCACCACACCTGGCTTCATGAGTATAGTATTTTATAAAAAATAATAAACAGCATTAGAAAATGAATTCAGAATACTGGGTATATAATATGCAGTATTTATTTTTATTGTTATAGGTGGTGGTCTTTTTTTTTTTTGCAGTACTGGGTATTGAACCCAAGGGCGTAGAACTCCGAGTCACACCACCCGCCCTATTTTTTATACTTTATTTTGAAACTGGGTCTCACAATGTTTTGGAGGGCCTCCACTAAGTAGCTGAGGCTGGCCGCAAACCCAGATCCTCCAGTCTCAGCCTCCCAAGTACTGGGATTACAAGTGTGCGCCACCACGCCCGGCTGGTGGTGGTCTTTTTAATCAATCAAGTTATATTGCAAATTAGAAGCATGCAGAGCTGGGTGTGGTGACACTCGCTTGTAATCCCTGTACTTGGGAGGCTGAAACAGACAGGAGGATCACAGGTTCGTGGCCAGCCTCAGCTACCTAGTGAGGCCCTCCACAGAATAGTGAGACCCTGTTTTAAAATAAAGAATAAAAAATAGGTCTGGGGATGTAGCTATGAGGTAGAATGCCCCTGGGTTCAATCCCCAGTACCGCAAAAAAAAAAAAAAAGAAGCATGCAGTGTGTACAGCTGAGTTTTTTATTCTTTACTTGTGTCATAGAATAAAAAAGGGAGAGGAATAGTGTGTGTCACAAAGGTTTTTGACAATATTGTGGTTAGAAGAATTAGAAATTAGCTAGACATGGTGGCATATATTTGACTCCTAAAAATGGATATACTTATATATAAATTCTCACATCTCAGGATTCATATATATAATTGGTGTCAATTACCTTTGAAATTACTGCCCAAATATTAATCTAAAAGCCATCAGATAATACTGGTTTCCTAACTTTTAACCCTTATTCTGATGATTACTCATTGCAAAATCCATTCATTTTATCACTAATAGATGCAAATTACTTGATTATAACCCTTTGTCAATTCAATAAACTATCTGTCCTTATACTTGCAAAGTTAGCAAAGTTGAGTATACAAAACTTAAGAACGTTAAGTTCTTAAAGCTAAAAAGGCAAAGAGACCTTGGGTGGTTCCTTAGTTCTGTATACTGCTTAGCAGCACAGTAACAAATGAGCAAATACAGGCAGCAATTGTCCTAAACTAGGTCAATACAACAGTCCAAACACTTTGTGAACATTTTCTTTGGCTCTTTCTGGAGATCAACACTGTTCTAATTAAAATGCTGTAGCACAAGAAGAGCTTAATGGCAATGGAAGTATTACAATACTTATCTTAATCTTTTATCCAAGACTCGTAAAATCACCTAATACTAATCACAGAGATAAGTACTAATGTAAACTGCAAAGGCCAGGAACAGAAATTATTAGTTGCGTCTTACTGAATAATCGTTGTGGGCTAAAGACTGTAGCTTTATATAGTGCTGAGTATATAAAAAGGAGTATTATATTACTTGTCTTCAACAAACCTAAATTTAGGAATAAGAGCTCAGTGTTAAAAAGGATAATACTTTTTCTTACACTATTTCATTTTTATTTGCATTTAATTTTACTGATGTTTGATATATTGATATTTGACTTTTGTGTGTGTGTGTGGTACTGGGGATTGAACCCAGGGGCATTCTACCTCCGAGCTACACCCCAGCCCTATTTTTTAGTCTTTATTTTGAAACAGGGTCTCAGTTGCAGAGGGCCTCACTAAGTAGCTGAAGCTGGCTGGGAACCTGTGATCCCCCAGTCTTAGCCTCCCAAGTACTAGGATTACCAGCGTGCGCCACCACGGCCAGCTTGATATTTGATTTTTATTTTTATTTTTATTTTTTGGCAGTACCGAGGATTGAACCCAGGGGCATTCTACCTCTGGGCTACACCCCCAGCCCTATTTTTTAATCTTTATTTTGAAACAGGGTCTCACTAAATTGCGGAGGGCCTCACTAAGTAGCTGAGGCTGGCCGTGAACCCGGATCCTCTGGTCTCAGCCTCCCAAGTACTGGGATTACAAGCGTGCGCCACCATGCCCGGCGATATTTGATTTTTAAATATACTATTTAAGGTTGGAGATGTGGCTCAGTGGTACAGTGCTTGCCTAGCATGCATAAAGCCCTGGGCTAAATTCCCAGTACTGAAAAAAAAAAGATATTAAGTTAATTATCTGACCTGGTATCACTTAATACTATGAAACTAAAAATTATACAGTCTTTTAGATACTTTACTTTGAATACATTATCTTTTATATCAGAAGTCTACAGTATCACACACCAACTGGCTTACTTATCTTTCTATTTGAGAGCAAGGGATTATGATAAATTATATATACCATTTTCCTTGTGACCAATAGTTGAATTTGTAAGATGCATACCTGAGGGAAGGAGCAATCTGTAGCCATGAAATTATTTTGTATGTGTGTGTGTGAAGTTAGTGAACTTATAAAAGGATCAAACTCCTGTCTTTAGCCTCATTAGCACCATATTCCAACCAAGTTAACTTGTTCCAACTGTTAAATAAGATAGTGATGACTAAAGGAATAAGAACAAAGAAAGGCTGTATTTCATGGTCTTAAGGTTTCACAGGAATGACGCAGATTTACGATTCGAATTCCCACATCCTAAAAAATGACTTATTAAATAACTCACCTCTCAAATCACAAAAGTGTAGCAATCTGGAATTATTCTAATCTAAAAACTTAATAACCAATTACAATAGCTGATGTTCACTGTGAAGAATATTAGCTATATGAAATATGGCTATACAAAAAGAGAACTGAATGAAAGGTAACACTTTTAACATTTTTACAGTAGAAAGATGCTGGAATATATCAGTAGTCACTAACGAGGTAAATGCTAGAGATTTGCATTCTTAAGCATATTGGAGAGAATTTCAATTTTATCTTTGCTTGGATGCCTGTCATGCTTATTAGAGATAAGGTGGATGTATTAATCACCAGTAGTGGTATTAATCCCCAATCACTTTCAAGACAGGTAAGATTTAGAACTGTTGAGACATTCCAGAATTGGGTTCATTGACACTAAAAATGGTATTAAAAACAAAGAGACAGTCTGCTGGCATTTCATACTAACTGTAAGAGGAGGTAGTAATACAAAGTGTTGGAAGTTAAAATACAAGGTCATTAACGGTAAATAATTCTAAAGTACTGTATGTAACTCTTTAAAACATATGTAGTGAAAAGGAATTAGAATTCATATGAAATCAGAAAAAAGCAAAAAATAGAAATATTTAGTCAATTTACTCAAATGAAGTTTAAATGATACAGAAATGAAAAATATTAGAAATCTATATACAATAAAAAGTGAATATAAGTTACCAAGTCCATGGACAGTTCCAGTTAAACACTCATACAAATACATATTCATCTTTTTCTTTATATGGAGATAACACATACATACATGACATGAACATTCTGGCCAAAAAAAAAAAAATCAGAGCTACTAAAAACATTCTCAAGTTTTAAAAATAGTATGGAATATGTTTCAACAACATTCTACATGAATGTAAACCCCTGATTTAATTCCATGATTTTATCATGCCAGAACCATGGTTGGTTTTAATTTTTTAAAATAGATATTGGTATCATAACACATTGGCTTATTAATAATTAAGGCATTTTTCATACGCAGTATCTGTGTGAACAGAGAATTTTAATATTGATTATTTACTATGATGTTTTAAACTTTCAAAGTCTTTTCAACATAAGAAAATAGCTGCACACATTTAAGTGTTTTTTATAAAACACAATAAAAAATTAATGATGATTGGTCTTTGTGGTTCCTAGTAATAAGTCCTGTCTTATTTTTTCACATAGTGTAAATTATATTCGTATGCAAGATTGCATCAAGACCCAGTAGTTCTTAAACAATGTGACCAGATAACCATATAAATCCAGAATGCAGCAAAGGCGAACAATCTTCGTAGTGCACTTTCACCTCATTGAAGTTGAAGCTGCTCCTTCTGGATATTTTTCCACTTCAATGTGAAGTAGATTGCTAGGTTTTCATTAGTGGTTTCATTATGTGGCTTTTTAAAAGAAAAAATAGTTTTGATTTCTTCTACAGTTCATAGTTCTTAGAAGAGACCTATTTTTTTGAAATCGTATAGTCCAAGGATGTTCTGAATAACCAAATGCTCTTTAGTAGACGAAATCTTTCAATGCAACTGTAATAAATATGCATCTACATCCTTAGAGGATAAAACAGAAACATTTCATTAGCCAGTAGTAAAGACAAATATACACAACCCATTTTCTTTTCTCTCTCTTTGTTGCCTGATATACTTTGTTTTCCTTTTGTGACCTTTAATAGGTAAGAAACGAGTCTTATTAACCTTTATTATCTCCATTTGTGTAGCACAGTCCCAGCACATAGCACATGTTCAACAATTACGCTGAGTGAATGCTTTGGTTCCTGTACTCAAGCCACTCTGCTTTCACAGTGAACATTCACAGGAACTCCATGTGGTAAATAATAAACTCAGGGCTAGAGCTTGATGACAGCCCCTCTATCTAATTTCTACCCTAAAAAAATTACAAATTAATTGAGGGTCTAATTTTGTAATAGAGGCTTTATTTATAATAGGCTTTAGGAACTTCACATTAACCTTTTAATCACTCAATAGTATTTGATAATAAGCCTTAGTACTTTAAGGTGTTGTTCAGAATATAGCTTCTCCTAGTATAAAAAATTAAAATTGAAAGCAAATTTTTAAGGCAACAATCATTTTTTAATTCTACTATCTACAATGCCTCGCTAGAACAAGCTGATATGTATACTCTAAAACCTGAAACAACAACAAAAAAACTTGAAATAAAAAAAATTGATTTCTGTTTATAAGATTTTCATCACTAAGAATTCTACAGAGTAAAATCACACAGTGATAACACACTTGCTTGTTATCATTTTGTTTTTCTTTTTTGTTGTTTTGTTTTTGGTACTAGGGCTTGAACCCAGGGGCATTCTATCTCTGAACCACAATCTCAATCCCCTTCCCCCCTATTTTTGTGGTGCTGGAATGGAACCCAGGGGCATTCTACCTCCAGGCTATGCCCCCAGCCATATTTTATTTTTTATTTGGAAAAAGGGTCTCACTAAGTTCTGAGAGCCTCACTACATTGCTGAGGTTGGCCCTGTGATCCTCTTGTCTCAGCTTCCCAAGTACTGGGATTACAGGTGTGTGCCACCACATCTGGCTTTGTTTCTGTTTTTGAGGGTGTTCAAGAAGAATTTTACAAGTTCATGACATAAATCTCCTTGTTTAGACTATTTTCCTAAACCAAATAATGCTTTTGTATTATTGGCTAATGCTCGCTTATGATAGCAGTATGCTCAGTAATAGGGTGGAAATATTTCTTTCTTTTTTTTATGGGTATTGGGGGTTGAACCCAGGGGCATTCTACCTCTGAGCTATACCCCCAGCCCTATTTTATTTGAAACAGGGTCTCACTACGTTGCTAAGTTTGGCCTTGAACCTGTGATCCTCCTGTCTCAGCCTCCCAAGTACTGGTATTACAGGCATGCGCCACCACTCCCAGCTGAAATATTTCTTAATATTTTTTCTCTGCAATTATAACTATCAATGTTTTCTGGAGTTTAAATATTAAATTCCACACTAGAAATGTGCCTCTTCCTTTAAGAGACAAATCAATAAAAATGAATGTTATTCTGTGACTTACATGGTTAACTTTCTCAGGAAGCATGATATTAGCAAAAACAAAGTAAAAATACTCCAAAACCATTTGATTGTGTTCTTCATCTGTTACCTGAGTGTCTCTGTCTTTCTTGATGCTGTCCTTTATCTGAATTCTTAACTTTGTTTCAAACATTTTTCTCTGTTTAGAAGTAGGTCATTAAATACTCTCTAGCACAACATGTTTGTAGTTATATATGAAACACATCCAATGGCTAATTCCTTTGCTTATTGCCCACGTTACACTCATACCCAGAGGACTTTCCCATTTGCAAATATAAACTTGACTTTAGATCTTACTTGAACAGTACCAAATTATTTTGCCTAAAGATTTGAAGAAGAGCTTATTTATAAATGTATATTATTATTTTAAAAATTGTATTATTTCTAGTTTTTAATATCTGTTAAGCCTATATAGATTACCTTAGCTATATTACCGGTATATCCTGGAACCAAGGTAAGATGGTTTTCCTGTTCCCACAATCCACTTAACTGTTGTTTTAAAATCTTAATATTTCTAGGAGGAAAAAAAGGGAAGAGAAATAAGGAAGCAAATAGTAGGATATGAACTTTGGTAGTAAATACACTTAATGAAAAGTTTTAAATTTTTCAATTTTTTATTAGGAAAAAACAATACACTAAAGTCAAGTACTTTTTAAAATAGTACATGTCAATCACAGAAATTCAAGGTTATTTAGCTGTCAAAGTGGATAAGAAAACAACTAGGCATTTGGAGCATTTGGGCAACCCGTTCTTGGGTATGAAGTGGGAAATTTTGGGAGCACACAGAGAAAATATCGACATTAGGGATACTGTTGGGAGATATTTTTTTGTGTGATTTTATGACAATCTGGCTCATTTAGTCAATAACCAACCACACATTGTCACACCAAGGCAATACTCAAGTTATAATTATAACATAGTTTTCACAACTGTAATCAACATTAAACTCTCAGGTGAATGTCTAGATAGCCAAAGGACCCTGCAGGATGCCTCCATTCCTCACCCCCCTCCTTTACTTATGTAGTGGATATGGGGGTACACCACTGTTGTGCTTTTCTAAAATGAAGGGAGGGTTCTGCCAGAAGGAGAGTAGAGATATAGGAGGTTACGAGGCTCTGGAATTCAAATTCCATGTGTGATTCTCACAAATGAACACTCAACTTACTATTTCTTTGAAAATGAAGAGAATAAATATTATACACTGATGATCATGGGATAAAATTATCATCTTATTTAATTAAGCTGCTTTTTGGAAGGAAATTTCAGCATGTTTCTTTTATTTTTACTTTTTTGTGGTGCTGGGAATTGAACCCAAGATTAATTTATCTTTAAATAATTTAAAATGTTTCTTATTTATTCACCTTATTTAATTAAGCTACTTTTCTGAAGGTAATTTCAGCATGTTTCTGTTTTTTTTTTTTTTTGGTGGTA
>PVJS01042381.1:0-17524 GCA_004027185.1 Glis glis | reverse complement strand
AAAAAAAAAAAAAAAAAAAAAAAAAAAAAAAAAAAAAAATAGGTCTGGGGGTGTAGCTTGGAGGTAGAATGCCCCTTGGTTCAATCCCCAGTACCATATATACTATATAACTTTTTTACTAGTGATATTAAGTCCATGTGTTGTTCGTTTTTCCTTTAGTTGTATGTAGTATATGAAACATTTCTTTGTAGCCTAATGTACTTTCTTTTCCATTTATTTTCCCTGATTTTGTTCAACACTTAAGTTTAATGGTGAGCTGGACGTGACTGCCTGCATGCCTGTCATCCCAGTACTTGGGAGGCTGAGTCAGGAGGATTGCAAGTTCGAGGACAGCCTCAGCAAGTAGTGAGACTCTCATCAACCTAGCAAGACCCTGTTTCAAAATAAAAATAAAATAGGGCTGGGGGTGTAGTTTGGAGAGGCCACTGGGGAGTGGCCTTGGGCTCCATCCCCAGTGCCAAAAAAAAAAAGAGTTTTATGGTAATAATTTACTATGACAAATAGACGGACAGCTCTTTTATAGCCCTTTTGTAGGAGGGACTGTCGAGTTAGTAACTTGTACCTGAGCTATATTACTATATTATAAATTTGTTGAAATGTACTTACTTTTATCTTATTGCTTTTGAATTAGAATGATTTCAAAACTTGAAGCTCAAGTGAGGCAAGTAGAACATGAAAATATGTTAAGTCTCCGTCAGAATTCTAACACTCATGGACCTGCACGTGCCAAGTAAGTTATTTTATTGACTCTTTTTTTTTTTTTTTGCGGTACCGGGGATTGAACCCAGGGGCGTTCTACCTCTGCGCTACACCCCCAGCCCTATTTTTTTTATACTTTATTTTGAAACCGGGTCTCACGAAGTTGCGGAGGGCCTCACTAAGGAGAGAGAGAGAGAGAGATAGGGAGAGAGAGAGAGCTGAGGCTGGCCGCGAACCTGGATCCTCCGGTCTCCGCCTCCCAAAGTACTGGGATTACAAGCGTGCGCCACCACGCCCGGCTTATTGACTCTTGGTAAAGCGAGGAGTAGGCGCACACTTCTCTTAAGACGAGGAGCTCTGTTGTCTAAACCCTAAGAAGTCATGGTCATGGTCAAATGCCTCACAGAACTGAGATGCGCATAAGAAGTTAGTTCTTGGGTCTCCTCAGTGCTCCTGTGTCGAGAGAGCCATCAGCCGGGAGCAGGCAGTGCGGCCTGTGTCTTCTTCCTGACCCTCCAGCTGTGTGGCCTCGGGCACATCACTTAATGTTTTTTGGAGCTCAGTTTTATTGTCTGTAAAAATCAAAGACACTGGCTAGAACATCTCAGAAGGTCTTTTAGCCTTAAGATTCCAGACATTTTATTTTATTTCTGTGTTGACAGAGGACCTGTGAAGACGGGTCTGCCTTGGGTTGTACGTGTTTTTCTTTTTAGTTTTAGTTTTTCTTCTTTAGTTCTGTCGGATTAGCAGTGCTATGATCTCAAAGCTTTTTTTTTTTTTTTTTGCAGTGCTGGGGCTAGAACTCAGGGCCTCATACATGCTAAGCAATAACTTTACTATTGACCTACATCCCCAGCCCTCAGATTTTGATATATGTACAGAATAAGGTTTTTTTCGTGTTAGGATTGGTTATTATTTTGGCATAAATAAGTATTAATTAAGTAGGTCATAGCTTCATAATATTGACATTTATCAGAAATAAGTTATTTTCACTTATAATTTATAACCTTTGTACCTGGGCATGGTGGTGCATGCCTGTGGTCCTAGATATTCAGGAGGCTAAGGCAGGAGAATCACAAGTTTAAGGCCAGCCTCAGCAGCTTAGAGATATCCTGTCTCAAAATAAAGGATGTAGTTTGGAGGTACATCACCCCTGGGTTCGATCCCCAGTACTGAAAAACAAACCATCTTTCTAAGTTGTAATTGTCAATTGAGAAACTTGCCATGTAGTGAAGTAGGGAGGAGATCAGAATCTCCATCGCGAACACTTTGATTCGAGATTCACGTGGACTCCAAGTGGAAATCAAACGGGCGGTTAGAAGCCTAAGTTAATTTTGGAACAGGTTGAACTGCCAAGGCTGTCCACCAACCTGTGAGCCTCCCGTCTCAGCCTCCCAAGTACTGGGATGGCAGGCATGCGCCACCACGCCCGGCTGTTACATGCAGTAGCTTTAAGTCAGCGTGCAGCGGTGTAAACACTACCTGGAAGCAGGTTAACGTGTGTAGTCTGAACTGAAGTGAGAGGTGAAGGCAGTCTTCTGCTTCCCATCCCCGCAGCACACTCCCGAGCTCCGACGTCAGCAGGCGGAAGTGGCTGATCCCGGGCGCAGAGTACTCTATCTTCACCGGCCAGCCTCTGGTCGTCCACAGCGGGACGGCAGATGACCAGCTGGAGGAGACCTGTGTGCCTGGGTAAGAGAACTGCCGAAGGGCCCGTTGAGCCCAGGGCACTGTACTGCTGAACTACATCCCCACTCATTTTTATTTTGAAATAGGGTCTCGCTAAGTTTCCAGGGCTAGCCTCCAACTTGTGTTCATCCTGCTTCAGCCTCCTAAGTTGCTGGAATGATCGGCATGCGCCACGTTGCCTGGCTTATGTTATGTTGATTTGGGAAATTCAGTTGCTTTTAGATTTTCAGAAAGTGCCTCAGGCATGCAGTGGTGCCTGTCATCTCAGGAGAATCTCAGGTTTAAGGCCAGCCTAAGCAACTTAGTGAGACCCCCAGCACTTAGTGAGACCCTGTTTCCAAACAGAAAATAAAATAGGGCTGGGGGTGTCGCTCGGAGGCAGAATGCCCCTGGGTTCAATCCCCAGTGCGGCCCCTCCCCCCCTTTTCCCCAGAAAGATGTAAAGAGCTCTGGCTCGCGCTCTCTCCCTCTCCTCCCTCTCCTCTCCTCTCCTCTCTCTTTTGCAGTGCTGGGGATAGACACTGAGCATGCTAGGTAAATGCTCTACCACCGAACCACGCCCCAACACAAAGAGCCATCTTGTTGTTAGGCACTGGGGATTGAATCCAGGGCATAGCACCGAGCTACATCCTCAGCCTTTTTTTATTTTTTATTTTGAAACATGGTCTCGCTAAGTGAGTGAGGCTGGCCTTGAACCTGCGATTCTCCTGTTCTCAGTCTCTCAAGTACTGGGATTACAGGTGTGTGCCCCCACACTTGGCTTTGAGGACCTGACTTTTATTTTACTTTGTTTTTATTTTTTAATTGAAACAGGGTCTCCCTAAGTTGCAGAGGGCCTCACTAAGTAGCTGAGGATGACCATGAACTTGGGATCCTCCTGTCTCAGCCTCCCCAGGACTGGGATTACCAGCGTGCGCCACCACGCCCGGCTACGTGCCCTCCTTTTTTATAAGGCCATGAATCCCCTCATGGGGGTTCTGCTCTCGTGACTCCTCTCACCCTAGTGCCTCCCAAAGGCCTGGCCTCTAGGTTCTGTCACGTGAGGCTGTGTTTAGGGGTGGGGGAGGCATACGTGTTTAGTGCATGGCACTCACAGTGACAATTATTATTTAAGGTGCCATTCTCCTCCAGAAAAGGATTCTTCGCCTGGAAGTTCACCAACAAGGTTACTGACTAAAAAACAGAGAGAGACTTCAGACACCCCAATCATGAAAGCTTTAAAAGAGCTTGACGAAGAGAAAATACTTAAGAACTGGGGGACACAGACAGAGAAAGAGGGCGCCTCGAGTAAGTCCTGATTCCTGCTTTGAGACACTGGTGGGTGGGTAGATGGAGGGATCTTCCCTCTCCTCCATTTACCTTTTTAAAATTAAACTGCTCAGTTACTACAGCAAAGTTTAATTTGTGATACTGCTGCTTTAACCCTGTTTCATAGATAATTGAGTCTTCTAGTTAATAATTTATCACAGTCCTGGTCTAACATGTACCTTGTATAATAAAGTAGGTTGCATATTATGTTCTGTTTTTTTTTTTTTTTTTTTTTTTTTTGCGGTACCGGGGATTGTACCCAAGGGCATTCTACCTCCGAGCTACACCCCCGGCCCTATTTTTTTATACTTTATTTTGAAACTGGGTCTCACAAAGTTGCGGAGGGCCTCACTAGGTAGAGAGAGAGAGAGACAGGGAAAGAGAGAGAGAGAGAGAGCTGAGGCTGGCCGCGAACCCGGATCCTCCTGTTTCCGCCTCCCAAAGTACTGGGATTACAAGCGTGCTGCGCCACCACACCCGGCTATGTTCTGGTTATTAAAAGGGCTTACGTGGCATTCTTAAGGATATTTGAAAAATGTCTGCATCAATTTGTCTTATTTGTACACATCAGAAAATTGTGATATCTGGGCGTGGTGGTGCACGTCTGTAATCCCAGTCCTTGGGAGGCTGAGACAGGAGGATCCGGGTTCGTGGCCAGCCTCAGCTACTTAGTGAGGCCTCCGCAACTTAGTGAGACCCTGTTTCAAAATAAAAAAATAGGGCTGGGGGTGTAGCTCAGAGGTAGAACGCCCCTGGGTTCAATCCCCAATACCGCAAAAAAAAGAAAATTGTGACAGACAGTTTGGTGTTTTTGATGTTTCCTATTTTACTTCCTTTTTGAGAAGTATCTCGTGTGTGTGTGTGTGTGTGTGTGTGTGTGTGTGTATGTTTTGAACCCAGGGGCATTCTACTTCTGAGACCCCAGTCCTTTTTATTTTTTTGTCTGGAAATAGGGTTGGCCTCGGACCTGTGACCCTCCTGTCCCAGCCTCCCAAGGACTGGGATTACAGGCGTGTGCCGCCACGCCCGGCTAGGAAGGGTCTTTAATGCTGTGTATGCCGCAGGTCCAGGTTAACAATGCTTTCTCTCTCTGCTTTCGCCTGTGTTTACTGGTTCAGACCTGGCAGTCACATCCTTGGTGGTGCACCTCCACAGCAGTGTCTCCTAGTAAATAAATTAGTAACCTGCTTCCCAAAAATAAACTCCTGTAAATCACCTTGAATGTCAGTTGCAAACAGGAGGCCTGGCTGAATTCATTACACACTCCCACATTTTTCTTCATCCAGCATTTTATGGTCATGATGTGGAGCGTTTGCAAGTTTCTGGCTGGGTGGTGAGCAGAGCGGTTGAGCAGAGCATGTGCTCCGGGGAGGGGCTCGCGAGGCGAGGGCAGGTCACTGAGCCAGGTGTGTTTTGCATTTGTCCGGTACAGAATTAGTGAATCCTCGGCAATCTTCAGTCAACGCAAGCCCTTCCCCAGAGAAGTGCGCCCAACAAAGACAAAAGAGACAGAACCCTGCCTCACAGAGGTCATCGTCTTTACCACCTTCAAATCGTAAATCCAGCACTCCAAGTAAGAGGGCGGCGTGGACGTCGCTGGGGTGGAGAGAGTGGCGGCTCAGCTGCGCATGCCTGTTTCCTGCACTCTGCTCAGTGCCTGGAAGTGCAGCCTGAGTACAAGGGCCCTAAACGTGGTGTCTTTCAGTGAATAAAATTGTCTGATTGCACAGATACTACAAACATAGCTTAAGAAATCTGCGCTTATAGCTGGGTGTGGTGGCACACACTTGTAATCCCAGTACTTGGGAGGCTGAGACAGGAGGATCGCAGGTTCATGGCCAGCCTCAGCTACTTAGTGAGGCCCTCTGCAACTGAGTGAGACCCTGCTTCAAAATAAAGAATAAAAAAAAAATAGCGCTGGGGGTGTAGCTCCGAGGTAGAATGCCCCTGGGTTCAATCCCCAGTACCAAAAAAAAAAAAAAAAAGAAATCTGTGCTTATTAAAGTGAGCCAGAGCCGGGCACGGTGGCGCACGCCTGTAAATCCCAGTACTTGGGAGGCTGAGACAGGAATATCACAGGTTCAAGGCCAGCCTACACTTAGCAAGACCCTGGTTCAAAATAAAAAATAAAATAGGGTTGGAGGTGTAGCTCAGAGGTAGAATGCACCAGGGTTCAATTCCCAGTACCAAAAATAAATAAATAAATAAAATAAAAATTAAGGTGAGCCGGGCACAGTGCACATGCCTGTAATCCCAGTGACTTGGGAGGCTGAAGCAGGAGGATAACAAGTTTGAGGCTAGCCTGGGCAACTTGATGAGACTCTATCTCAAAGTAAAATAAATAAAAAGGGCTCAGGGTGTAGCTCAGTGGTAGAGTACCCCTGGGTTCAATCCCCAGTATTGCAAAAAGAAAAAAATGGAGATATTTTTGTGTATCCAGTAAATTGTAAGTTATTTGCAACTAATACCACCTCAAAGTTTTTGAGAGAGTAAATACTTACTAAACATTATTCAAACAAATCAATTCACTCTAGTCTGAAAAGAAGATGCTCGTATGTCTGACCTTAGTTATGTGGCATATCACTGTCATCTTTTCTCTTGGGCCAGTTTCAGGCTGTTTTAAAGTTTAAGCATTGAATTTCATGTCCTCAGTTTCCACTTTCGCCCCAGCTGAGAGCCTGCATTTGCCCTGTCGTGGGGGTGTTCACTACGGCCCTGCTGCTGCCGTCTTATTTCCAGTCGACTTCTAAAATCCTGAAAAACCAGTTTTGAGTGAGAGTGCTGAAACACAGTCTGGTACACTAGAACACCAACAGGGTTGACCTCTAGATGTTAGTTAGCATTATGGATTTTTTTTTTGGTACTCATTTATCTTTCAGAAGGTTGTACAGTGAGATTATATTCTTTTTAAAAGTAGGAAAAAGTTCTCTACTGAAAAACTCTGCTATGCCAACATAACATATATAGAAGGAAAAGAATATTTTTTCTTTGTTTTCTTCTATAGCAAAAAGAGAGATTATGTTAACGCCGGTGACTGTGGCATACAGTCCAAAGCGGTCCCCCAAGGAAAATTTGTCCCCAGGATTTAGTCATCTACTTAGCAAAAATGACAGCAGTCCCGTTCGGTAAGTTCTCTGAAACTGTAGAATAAGACATATGTTATTGATTTTTAAAATACTGTCTTATGCCTCTAACTAGCACTGATTTTTCAGTTATTAATGGGAACCTTGTGGATTTAAATCATTTACGTGAATGTCATACTAAAAATACAGTACTGCAATACATGAGAATAGTTTAACTTTGTGAGCTTGCTACTGCTAGATTGTAGGTGCCGCCTCAGCACCCCCTCCCGCTCTGGATGTAGAAGGATGGTTCCTTGTCCTCCTGAAAGGGTTATGATACAGGGAAATTCTTGAGCCATTTGTGGCTCTGGCCCCAGACACAAGCTCGCCCGCTCCCGAGCAGCTGTCCTCTCTGGAGGGGGACAGCAGTGTGTGCTGTGGTGGGGAGGACCGTGCCTCCTGGTTCTAGACCCAACTCTGTCAGTCTCTTGGGCGGTCACTCGAGCACACTGAACCTCAGTTTCCTCTTCTATAAAACGGGGATAATGATGGCTGCCCTGCTTATTTCGTTGTTGTAAAGATGAAATGACATAATGTACGGGTAAGTGCTTTATGTTTCTAGGATGGAACTATAATTTCATGTTAGAAAATAGACATTGGATTTCAGTTCTAGAAAATCATATGACCAGATTTCTTTTAAGAAAATTATGTAAATATATGAGTTGACTGGATGCCAGCTCATCTTTCTAGTGGAGATAGGGAAAATCAGTTAAGAGTTTTTTCTCACAAGTAACTTGCTTCATTCAATAGATTTGATATACTTTTGGATGATTTAGATACTGTTCCTGTGTCCACATTACAACGAACCAACCCAAGGAAACAGCTCCAGTTTCTTCCTCTAGAGAACTCGGAAGGTATCTTTTCCTAAAAATGTTATTAGTTATGCTAATATGGTCATTCATTTTTCAAGATTCCGGTATCTTTTCAAGGATCTAATTAGTATCTTATATCCTAAGTTTAAATATTTTTCCACGCAAGGAACTCTAAAAATAAGCATTTAAAGCCAGGCGTGGTGGCGCACGCTTGTAATCCCAGTACTTGGGAGGCTGAGACCGGAGGATTCGGGTTCGCGGCCAGCCTCAGCTGCTTAGTGAGGCCCTCTGCAACTTAGTGAGACCCTGTTTCAAAATAAAGAACAAAAAATAGGGCTGGGGGTGTAGCTTGGAGGTAGACCGCCCCTGGGTTCAATCCCAGTACTGCCAAAAAAAAAAAAAAAAAAGCATTTGTGATGCTTGGTATTGTTATGTCAGTGTTGTTATCCTCATTGAAAAGCTGGGAAACTGAGGCATGGGGAATGTGGCTGTTGAATTACCAGAGCTCTACTGTTCAGTTACTTTTAAACTCTATAATTTATAAGCAACTTAGGCTTTGGGTATTTTTTTCTTTCTTCTCATTTTCATTTTAAGTTTGGAATAAAGCTGTCAGATAATGCATGTGAAATACTTGGGCAGGCCTCAAAATACTAACCACTTAGTGTTGGTCATATGGCTCCTGGACCTGGTGAGTTGTCTAGTTCTTGAGCTTTTCCTATTGCTTTACATTTACTTAAAGTTTACATCGACACAAAGTTCGCTAAGGCACCTAGGATGGTTGAAGGTTGCTAGAGTCCCTGGAGAAAAGCACTGCGAGGAACTGTGATTGGTGACTGTATCTCTTCTGAGTACTTTTGGGCCATCTAGCAGCTACTTCCGGAAAGTGAGGTTGGGCAACATACTTAATAAGTGTCTTATCTATTGGAGAAATTGATACGAAATTTCTTTCCTCTCTAACAGAAAAAAGATACTCAGCACATGCCCTTGACAGCCGTGTTAGTCACAGCTCTTGCTCCGACCCCTCGCCAGATGGAGAGAAGAAAGCACGGCCAGCCTGGGAGAAGAGCAGAGCCGTGGGCCCTGAGCAGCGTGAGCCAGCTGCAGCCACGCCCCGGGGCGACGACTTTGAATATACAGCAAAGATTCGGACGCTGGCTGAAACGGAACGATTTTTTGATGAGCTCACAAAAGAAAAGGACCAGGTAAAATGAACAAAAGTATTTTTAAAAATCTTTTTCTGAACTTAGTGCTTATGTCTAAGGAATGGTCAGAGGGAGTGATTGAGTGGCACAGGACCAGGGAATCACACGGGCACCATACCCCGGGTGCACCACGGCCGCGCCAGACACATCCGAGCTGTGCCGCCAGTACTCGGTGGTGACAGGCGGAGGCTGAGCCGAAGGGGACAAGTATGTACTGGGCCGAATCTTCTCTTTCCATTCTGTCATAAGCCTTCCTGGCAGTAATTCGAATGCTTTTGTTTTTATTTGAATTTGTGTGTGTATTAACAGATTGAGGCCGCACTGAGCCGAATGCCTTCCCCTGGAGGAAGAGCCACGTTACAGACGAGATTAAATCAGGTGACGTGTCTTAGCTCGCATCTGCTTTAGAGGCTTACAGCTCATGGTGCTCCGCGTGTCCAAGAAGAGCGTTTAGTGGTGGCACACTGAAGCAGCACTCAGAACTTCTTGGTGATTGTAGTTATTTTATAACTGCATGCTCGCCTTCAGGAATACAAACAGATAACAGATTTTATCTTAAGATTTCAAGAAAACGGTATTCATATCATTATAACTTGAGAAAATAGCAGTATGCTTTTTTTTTTTTACAGTGCTTTGGGGATGGAACCCAAGGCCTTGCTTATGCTAGGCAAGTGCTCTACAACTAAGTTACCCCCCCAGTCCAGCAGTATACTTTTTTTCTTTTGAAACAGGGTCTCACCAAGTTGCTGAGGGCATAGCTAAGTTGTTGAGGCTGGCCTCCCACCTGGGATCCTCCTGTCTCAGCCTCTCAAGCACAGAGATTACAGGTATGCGCCACCACGCCCGGCTCTATACTTTTGAACAGATTTTACATTGTTAAGTTAATGCTCCTAAGTTAAATCTCCCCTTTTGTTTGCCATTCCCCTTCCCCGTCTGTCATTTATTTGGAACCCTGTTTAGTTAGGACACGAAGCAGTTGCATTTTGCAGCTGGAATGGCTGCAGAAGTTAAAAACAGCGAGAGGGATGCGACTCGCTACCAGGCAGGAGGCGGTGCCGGCCGCGTGGCTCCTGTGCTTGCTGGTTTTTAAAAAATTTTTTTAGTAGCTTTTCAAAGAGAATTAAAATACATGAAACCATGGGACATTTTAAACTTTAAATTTAAATCTGCTCTTTTAGTAATATTTTAAACTTAATAGCAAGTCTGTATGTCTCCTGGCTTTCCAGTGCCTTAACTTCAGTTCTTTTTCAGACTGATCTGTGATACCAGAAAGACTCAAAGACAAGAGCAGAGGCTTTTTCCAGGGCCTCTACCCTGCCTTACATTCTTCTCTGACTTTAGGCTTTTTGTTGTTTTTGTTCTGAAATTTGTTTATTGAATAATTTATAAGACTCAACACATGAAACTCTTAGAATAGTTCACTAGGAAAGCAGAAGGAAAGTTTGGTACGCTGATTCTAAATCAGTCTGAAATAGTTAATATATTTTATATAATGAGCATTCTAAGTTCTTGTTCTTAAAATAAGACTTAGAGGGCATTGGTTCCTGCTCATGTTTGTCGGCGCTGCTTTCACCCATGAGAAAAGGAGTGGCCGCAGAAACGGGCGGAAGACGCGCGTGAGGCATAAGAAGAAACGACGAGAAGTGTTCAGCTCCGCCACGGAATAGAATGATGCACGTCGAGACAAAGGCGTCTTTCCTATAATTATCACATTAGCAAGTATTTTAAAAATGTAGAAAAGCGTATTTCCATCTACAGCAGGTGCAAGTAGAAATTGTCACAAACTTTGTGGAGTACAACTTGACGTGTATCCAAAGCCACAGGATTTTGCATTTCTTCGAACCTAACACTTTTTTACTTCTGGGAATGATTCCTGAGGCAATACTTATAGATACTACAAAGAGTTATGTTTAAGAAATTTGTTGCAGCCTTATTTGTGGTATCCAAATTTAGAAGCAACTTAAATTTCTACCAAGATTTCTGGTTAAATATGTTAAGCTGGGCGTGGTGGCGCATGCTTGTCATCCCAGTATTTGGGAGGCTGAGACAGGAGGATCCAGGTTCTCCGCCAGTCTCAGCTACTTAGGCCCTCCGCAACTGAGTGAGACCCTGTTTCAAAATAAAGAAAAAAAATAGGGCTGGTGGTGTAGCTCAGAGGTAGAATGCCCCTGGGCTCAATCCCTAGTACTGCAAAATCTTCTGCTCATTTGTCTTATACATGTTCTATAAGGAATACATAATCCTTTTGCAGTTAAAATTGTTAAAGATAAAAATTTAAGTTTTCTTTCAGGATACCATTGGAGTTAATACTGAAGAAAGTATCTAAAATGATAAATATATATTCTAGGTACTATTAAGGCAGTATTACTTATTTTAAAATAGTAGTTATTACATTGATTCATTGTTAAATCTTTTTTTTGGCCTTTTTAAGTTAGAATTTTTTTCAGAAGAAAGTTCTTTGCCCCTGTTCCAGTGGGGCGCAGCGCTGATGTGATGTGTCCGCCCCTCCTGGTGAGGCGCACAGAGCACTTCCCACATTGTTCGTGAGCTGTTCTCAGTTTGCCAGAGTCAAAGAATCCCCCCTCCAGTTGGCTGCGTTGCTTGTTTTGAAATTTCCATACACTGAATGTGCCAAACATATTGGGAATATTTTAAAGTGCAGCAGTCATTTTGAAGAGTTGACAATCTGATCCACATAAAACAAAGAAATAATGTAAATAAGATGATTCGTGTAGAAAGAAAAATAATTATCTGTAACTTTAGTGTTCATACCTGCTTCTTTGCTAAAAGGCGGGCGGGTTTGCGGCGCTCATCGCACTTTCTCACCGTTTCCCTAGGAAGCCCTGGAAGACCGGCTGGAAAGGATCAACCGGGAACTGGGTTCCGTTCGCATGACACTAAAGAAGTTCCACGTTCTGCGCACCTCTGCAAATCTTTGAGATTTGTAGCCATTAAATTTTGAGACATTTTTGTTTGCACTAATGTATAATTATGCACTCCAAGAAGGCGAGCTATTTTGTACTGTTTAAAAGCCTTCAAACAGTAGTTTTACAATCATGCTATTCTTACACTTGCTATTTTATACTTCAAATGGCCACATATTTTCAAGATATTTTTGTTATGCTCAGGAATCTCTTGTATATTTTACTATTTAAAAAGCATTATTTTTAAATAGTATGTCTTCAATTTATATCAAGAATAAGGAAATGCAAGCAGGGAGCTTGTTTCTAAACAAATAGTGTTATCCTTTTATGATGAACTTTGCACACCAATTTTATAAACTTGTTCTACATTGTAAATATAATTCATTTTTAAAAATAAATGCTTAACAGCTTCCATAATAAGCTAATAATGCTGAATATAAAAAAATTATAGCATACCTTGGATTTCAGTTGGGTGGAGGTTTAAAAAAATAGTACAATTCCTATTTGAAACAGGTCTTAGAGTGAATATCAGAATAGTAATACTGGACTATTGCAAACTTTTGAAAACTACATTAATGTAACTCATTTCCTTGAAACTTTATCATTTTGTAAGGAAAGAAAAAAATGAGGGAGATACAATTCTCTAATTTTGTCTTAAATGTAGTACTTTCAAAAAAAAGTTAGCCGGGCGTGGTGGCGCACGCTTGTAATCCCAGTACTTTGGGAGGCGGAGACAGGAGGATCCGGGTTTGCGGCCAGCCTCAGCTCTCTCTCTGTCTCTCTCTCTCCTTAGTGAGGCCCTCCGCAACTTCGTGAGACCCGGTTTCAAAATAAAGTATAAAAATAGGGCTGGGGGCGTAGCGCGGAGGTAGAACGCCCCTGGGTTCAATCCCCGGTACTGCAAAAAAAAAAAAAAAAAGTTAAATAATTGGAGAGCGGCAGCTCCCTGCCCATCATTCTGAATATAATTTGTGTCCTACCCTGGACAACAAATGGATGGATAAAGCTTTGATGAAATACAGGCCGTCGCCCAGCGCGAGACCAGAGCAGCCCTGACCATCCACACATTTCCACCCCCTCCACCTCCTCCACCCCCGCCAAAAACAAAATGACTTCCATAGTAGGTGTGCAAGAACGCTCGACTTTGAATCCCAGCAGCTTCCTGCCTGGTAGTCGGCGGGATGTGTCTAGGTGGAGCCTGGTGCCTTCCGCTTGGCCTTGCTAGAGGGCTGCAGCACCGTGCGGCAGGTGGTTCTGCTCTGATGCAGGCATGGCCGCACGGCTGTTGGGACATGAAGCCCGGGTCTGCTGCTTAACCACACACTTTTTGGTGGCCAGTCAGAAGCCGGTGCCCACATGTTGGAGCTCGGTTTGTGTTGAAAGACAGACTCATCCACACTTTAAGACTGATTCCCACTGACAGTGCTCAGGGTTTACATTTTGTTTCGCTTTTGAGCTTTTCCTCCTCATGTGGCTCTTAAAAATATGTAGTCACAGTGAACCAAGTCAACCCAGCCACTCCATCAGGGCTCACGCATGCGTCCAGGCAGGACCCCAGGTGGTCTTCGAGCACCTGCCACCAAGGTGCGCCTGGCGGACTCCAGGCTGTGGTCCCTAGCCCTGCTCCATCTCCTCTTGGGAGGACTCCCAGCCCGGAGGGGGATCCTGGGGACAGAACCGTTGGACCTTGGCTCCCAGCTTCTACAACCAGTCAGCCTTGGAGCCAATCAAAGTTACTCACCAACAAAACCAAGTGCCTTTATTCTCATTTTTTTTCTAGCCTTTAAAAATATCTCCTAGTTATAATAAAGAAGTTCATTTTAGCCAAGCTCCAATACAGCTCATGTCTAGACCTAGTAGAGGGATTGGCTTTATTGGTGACACTCCATCCTGTAGCGTGTTTGTATGTGACATTGGGAATCAACTTAAAAATTGCGAGATGTTTTATTGTCCCCTACTTTTGCTGTCAAGTCTACTACGTTCTCAAGGAAGTTGCCATTCCAGAAGCGACGATAGTTCCCTCTTGCCAAGGAGTTATCTTCTGAGTAGCCTATAATTGGCTTATTCCAAAAAAGGCATTAAGCTCATCAAAACATCTTCTGTGCCTCTCAGAAAGCATATGCTTTGATTTTTGAAGTGTGTAATAGATTGGAACTATCAGATACTTATTTGAAAAAAAATTTTTTTCCCTTTTTCTTCATAGCTGTAAAGAGGGAAATCAAGGAAAATTCTTGCAGCTGTCTTTCCCCTCAGGGATGCTTATTAACACCCAGCTGAAAAGCAACTGGGCCTAAAAGTGGGCAAGGTGGCAGTCTTAAAGAGCAGTTACTACCCCAGGGAGGTAAACTGTGTGTGTTGTTGGGGCTGTGCTTCCTGTTAGGTGTTTTTTGTTTTTACTAAGTGAATCTTCCACTTCTGGGAAGTGCCTTTTAAAATGCAAATAGAAAGTGAACTCACCTGACACCCAGCTCCATCCCTTCCTCCCCTCTGTTTTCTTCGGGAGCTGCTCCTGAGACTGCAGCTGGAGTGCACAGCTGGGCCCAGGGGCCCCGGAGACAACTTGGAGCCAGACCCGGGTCACAGCTTGGTGCAGGCCTGCCTTCCTCAGCTATAAGTGATAAGACCAAATGATAAGGAGATTCCTCTCAATAAGGGAGATTCTGCCAAGTGCCTGGTGCCAAGTGTGCGTGCAATAAATAGTAAATAGATTGACTCTGGGCTTTTGAGGTGGTGTGTGTGTGTGTGTGTGTGTGTGTGTGTGTTTCTGGGGATTGAACCCAGGACCTTGCACATGCTAGGCAAGTGCTCCATCACTGAGCTTTAGCCTTAAACCTTTTTATTTTTTATTTTGAGATAAGGTCTTACTAAGTTGCAAGGCTGGCCTCAAACTTGTGATCCTCCTGCCTCAGCCCCCTCAAGTCACTGGGATTACAGGCATGATTCCTTTTTAAAATAGAAGAAGACTGTCAGCCAGGTGTGGTGGCACAGGCCTGTAATCCCAGTACTTGGGAGGCTGAGACAGGAGGATTGCAGGTTCGAGGGTAGTATGCGGTAATTTAGCAAGACCCTGTTTCGGAATAAAAGATAAAAAGAGCTGGGGTTGTAGCTGACTGGTAGAACACCCCTGTGTTCAATCCCCAGGAAAAAAGAAAAAAAGATTATGTCCTAAGCAATTGCCCTAAAAATCACCATGGGTTGACATCTCTATCAGTGGTCTAGAATGTTCATGCCACCCTTTGCATAAACCTGGGTTTTCTTGGAATTTAAAGGAGTTTTCTTCTGGTGTGGGGTTTTTTTCTCTTTATTGACTAAAAATTTAAAAATGGATAGCCTATCAAGCGTAAGTTCAGAAAGTACTTTGATCTTATTAAGTGATTTGGGAATTATTTAAGAACCTTAAAAAAATGTATGCCCACCAACTGGGCATGGTGTCACACGCCTGTAATTCCCAGTACTTGGGAGACTGAGACAGGAGGATTGCAGGTTCAATGCCAGCCTCAACAGCTTAGCGAGACCCTCAGCAAACTAGCAAGGCCCTCTTTCAAAATAACAAAAAGGGCTAGGGGTGTAGCTTGGAGGTAGAATGCCCCTGGGTTGCATCCCCAGTACTCGCCCTCAAAAAAAAAAAAGGTACTCCTAGAGCCCATTAGGAATTATAAAGGTAAATCCTATTTATCTGTCATGAGTGAGTCATGTATGGTTATGAGATTTGCAGGTCTGAGTAAACCAATTATGTTGCACAAAATTTTGCTGGAAATAATTTCCTGCTCTGCCAAGCGCTCTATGGTTTGCTAATATATTAAACTCCAGCGGTATTGTTAGGACCTGTGCCTCTAAGCCTTCTCCCATCCGACGAGTGCTGTACTTGAAGAGCCTCAGGCTGATGAGGAATTAAGCCATAATGTGCGTTTGTTAGACATATAGACCTTGTCACGATGACTACAGATGTCATACTTTCACTGTAACAGTGACAATGACGTGAAACAAATGGCTTCATATATAGTGCTGCTCATGGTCAGACAGACAAGTGCTCATTGCAGTTTGAAAGCTTGTCAAACACTGGAGGAAGGCAGTTGTAAGCTCCACGAGGGCAGGGCTGCGCCATCTCCATTCCTGCCCAGAGGTGTTCAATAAATGTTTGTGGATGTGAACAGTCTTGTGTTGGCGTATTTATTCATGCCCACTGCTGGTGAGATCTAGTTGAATGGTATTTTGTAAGTCCCGGGCATATATAAGTCCTTGCAGTTAACTGGTCTGTGTAGTCATGGAGATGGGGCCTGAGGGTGGAGCTGGGTGGCAGAGCACTGGCCTGGCATGCGCGGCCCTGGTTCATCCCCAGCACTGCAGAAAAGTAAAAACCAGTAGAGGTGTTCATCCGGGAGCTCCCGACCCTGCGTGTGTGCGTGCACCTTAGGGCACTCGGGGTGGAAGGAAGAAGTTGGGGAAGTATGCGATGGGACACCTTCGCCCACCCTGGTGTGGCCACCTGAGGTCGTGTAACGGTGGGCTTCCTGGCCGGCAGACTCCACTGCGGCCACAACCGGGGACATGCACAGCTGTGTGAGTGCCGCGCTTTCCCTGAGCAGCCTGGACCACTGTTTTCACCCGGCACTGGCCCTCCCAGGCCTGCACTCGGCGCTCGCTCTCGGCCGCCTGTCGTGATGTGGAGCCCTGGGTCAACTTGCTTTCAGGTGCGCCCTGTTTAGTTCCAGGATTCCAGATTTTGGCAAGCCGGGCGGTCCCTGCTCAACCTAAACACACACTCGCCGGTTCAAATCCCACCCAGTCCCCGTCCTGGGCTTGCCGTCCCCCGCGGGAGAGCCCTGCGGGCTGGGCACCCCGGTGAGGCCGGGGCTCGGGGCGGCCCGGCGCGCTGCACCCCTCCCGGGGAGGGCGGCCGTCGGAGTCTCGAGGGATCCGCCGGGTCGGCACCGGCTCCGGCACCGGCACCGGCTCCGGCGCGAGGTCCGCTCGCGGCCGCGTCCTGGGCCTGCCGGGCCGCGCGCCCGTGGGGTCGCCGAGCCGGGGTCGCCGCGATCGCCGGCCGCTGCCCCTCGGCCCCGCGTCCCCGGTCCCGGTCCCGGTCCCGGTCCCGGTCCGGGTCCCGGGCGCGCGGCCGAGTCGCAGGCTCTTCCGGGCGGCGGCAGGGCCGCTCCCCCGCGCGGCCGGAGGAGGCGCCGCCCGCCGCCAGCACCGCCGCCGAGTGGGGGAATGCGGGCCGGGCCCGGGCGCCGCGCCGCCTAGCCCTCCGCACGTGCCCCGCGGCCCAGCATGCCCGCCGGCCCGGGTCGTGGCGGGCCGGGCTGCGGGACGGCGGGCGGCGCCGAGGCGGAGCGGGCCAGCCGAGCCGAGCCGAGCCGACCCGACCGGTGAGTGTGGGGCGCGGGCGGCCGGGGGATCGGGGGACTCGGGGGACCGGGGGATCGGGGGGCCGGGGGACGCGGGGCCCATGCCGCCCCGCCGCGTGCATGCAGCGCGCCCGCACCCCCGGCCCCGGGCCCCCTCCCCCACAAGTGTCACTGCGGTCCAGGGGCAGGTGTGCGTGTGCGCGCGTGTGTGCGTGTGCGCGCGTGTGCGTGTGTGTGCTCGCGCGCTTGTGCAGTGGCGCCCCCCGCGCCGGGTCAGAGTGGGGAAGGGGCCGGCGGGCAGTGGCGGGCAGGGCCCTTCTAGTGAGTGGCTTGTGCTGGCCTTGTCCAGCCGCGGGCGGGCGGGCGGGGGGGCGGGATATCCCTGGACTCCTGGCCGGCTTGGCTGGGGAGCCTGGGGGG
>PVJS01042380.1:0-17540 GCA_004027185.1 Glis glis | reverse complement strand
AAAAGCTTGTTTCTCAAAAAAATAAACAAGATAGATAAACCTTTAGCCAACCTAACCCAAAGAAAGATAGAATCAACTCAAATTACTAAAATAAGAGAGGAAAAAGGTGATATTACCACAGATAGTGCAACAATCCAGAGAATTATCAGAAACTACTTTGAAAAACTATACTCCAACAAAATGGAAAACATAGAAGAAATTGACAAATTTCTAGACACATACAACCTTCCTAAGTCGAATCAAGAAGATATAGGAATTTTAAACCAATCAATAGCAATCAAAGAGATTGAAACATCAAAGAAAAGTCCAGGTCCAGATGGTTTCCCAGGTGAATTTTATAAAACCTTTATAGAAGAACTAATCCTAATACTCCTCAATCTATTCCATGAAATAGAAAGAAACGGGACTCTCCCAAATACATTCTATGAAGCCAACATCACATTAATACCCAAACCAAATAAAGACAGCTCAAGTGGAATCATGCAGTACCTGTCTTTTTACAATTGGCTCATTTTTAAAGTGAATAAGACGCCATTGTATGTATATTACTTTCTAAAAATCTATTTATCTACCCATGGACATTTGGGTCACCTCCGCATCTTGACTACTGTGAACAATGCTGCACTGATCACGGGAGTCAGATGTCTCATACAGATCCTGCTTTCAATTCTTTTGAATATATACCTGGGAGCAGGACTGCTGGGTCACATATGGTAATTCTATTCAGTTTTTTTTTTTTTTGGTTTTGTTTTGTTTTTTGTTTTTTGTTTTTTGTTTTTTTGCAGTACCGGGGATTAAACCCAGGGGTGTTCTACCTTCACGCTACACCCCCGGCCCTATTTTTTATACTTTATTTTGAAACCAGGTCTCACGAAGTTGCATGACTTGAGAGACTCTCTCTCTCACTAAGTAGAGAGAGAGAGAGAGAGAGAGAGAGAGAGAGCTGAGTCTGGCCGCGAACCAGGATCCTCCGGTCTCTGCCTCCCAAAGTACTGGGATTACAAGCATGCACCACCACGCCCGGCTTCTACTCAGTTTTGTGAGGAACCTCCATACTATTTCTCACAGTGGCTGCATCATTTCGCAATCCCCATCAACAGTGCAGCGCACAAGGTTCCAGTTTCCCCACATCTTCACCAACAGTTATTTCCTGTTTTGACAGTTGCCATCTTAGCATCCTGACAGGTATGAGGTGAGATCTCATTGTGGTTTGAGTTACATTTTCCTGGATAATTAGTGATGTTGAGCATATCTTTTTATATGTTTCTTGGCCCTTTATGTCATCTTTGAAGAAATGCCTATTTGAGTTCTCTGCCCATTTTTTAATCAGTTTATTTTTTATTGGGTGGTCATAGTTCTTTGTATATTCTGGATATTAACTCCTCATCTGACATATGGTTTGCAGATATCTCCTCCTATTCCACATAGGGTGGTGTGTCTTCACTCTGTTGATTGTCAGGCACCAGCGAGGGGGATGGGATTACTAGTTTTGACCAATAACCACCATCTGGTCGTTCCACCCAGATGAGGAAGATACCATGGGGGAATCTATCATGTTGGCAACCAAAGGATTTATCTACCTCAACGTCTCATTTCACCTCAATTTTATACTGAATGAAAGGTTTTATTCAAATAGACATGTGTGGATAGCTGTGGTGTGAATGAAAGGAAATTAGAGCCTCGGGTGACCTGGATTCTTTTCAAGACTCCTGGAAACCTCTGGTAGAGCAAAGTGCGGAGTAGGCAAGTGGCAGGATCAATCTCTTTCAAAAACAATTCTCTATTTTACCTATTTATATTTTATATACATATAGAATATGAACCCATTTTTAAACACATTGCAAATATTTTTTCTACTTTGTCATTTGCCTTTTAAGTTAATAGTAGTTTTGTTATTATAACCCAGGTCTATAGAGGAAGACTTATGCAGTGAAGTCATTGCACATTCTCTACACTCCTCCCTACATAGAGACCTAAATGCTCTGTTATCCTATTGATTATAGTATAAATTGATTACAGATTTCTTGCTACATCAATAATTTCGAAAACCTTATCTTAGCAAGTCTCATTTTAAGAATATGTCTAAGAAAGCAATCCAGGATGTGAGCAAAAATTTAACTATGATGTTACTTCAGCATTTAGGTAATAATAACTTGCAAGGAATCTAAATAATGTGGCATTAGTTAACCACACTCTGCAGCCATCAAAATGGTACATACTAGCAATATTTAATGAAAAGATGTTCAGTTGATCTAATAGATGGAAAGCAAGTTTTGAAATAATATGTGTAGAGCTACTTTTGTGTATGGTGGTAATCTGAAATAAATTTGTCTAAACCAGCCTCCCTAATAGAGTGCTAAAGTTTGGCCCAGAATGGTCTATGTACATAGCAAACACTATCCAGCTTTATGTGTAAACAAATTATAAGCTAACCCAAGAGTATACCCTTGTAACCAAGCAACTGAGACTCAGCCAATCACAGGATGCCAACTAATCAGACCCTTAGTCCATCTATAAATATAACCTTGACATGTGATGAGGTAGGCCCTTCAAAATTGTCTTTTGGTCTGGAATGCTGCCCAGTTCTACAACCTTTTTCTTACTCAAGTAAACTTTGTTAAATTTAACTGGTCTCAGTTTTGGGGGGTTTTTTGTTATATTTTGTTTTTTCTTACTCAAGTAAACTTTGTTAAATTTAACTGGTCTCAGTTTTTGGTTTTTTTTGTTGTTGTTATATTTTGTTTTGTGGTGCTGTGGATTGAACCCTGAGGCACTCTACCTCTGAGCTATACCACCAGCCCTATTTTTATTTTTTATTTTGAAGCAGGGTCTCACTAAGTCGCTGAGGCTGGCCTTGAACCTGCAATCCTCCTGTCTTAGCCTCCCAAATACTGGGGTTACAAGCATGAGCAACCATGCCCAGCATTTTTTTTTAATAATATAAAGCCCCTGAAAGAGCCGGGTGTGGTGGTGCACACTTGTAATCCCAATACTTGGGAGGCTGAGACTGGAGGATCTGGGTTCGCCGCCAGCCTCAGCTACTTAGTGAGGCCCTCCACAACTTAGTGAGACCCTGTTTCAAAATAAAAAATAAAAAATAGGGGCTTGGGTGTAACTCGGAGGTAGAATGCCCCTTGGTTCAATCCCTGATACTGCAAAAAAAAAAAAAGCACCTGAAAGGATAAAAATCAAGCTATGCATGGTGGCACACCTATAATCTCAGTACTTGGGAGGCTGAGACAGGAGAATCACAGGTTCGAGACTAGTTTGGCCAACTTAGTGAGACCCTATTTCAAAATCATAAATAAAATAGGGCTGGGGGTATAGCTCAGAGGTAGAATGTCCCTGGGTTCAGTTGCCAATACAAAGAAAGGAAAGAAAGAGACAGAAAAAAGAAAGACAGGCGGGGGGGGGGAGAGAAGAGCAAAAGAGAAAGGGAGAGAGACAAAGGAAGAATAAAAATCAAAAATTAACAATAGTGTTCTCTGGATGATAGGCAATTTTTCTTCTTTTTATAAGCATGTATTATTATATTTTTAAAATCCCCACATATTTTATTACTAAAGATTAATTTTGATAAAAAATATTCTATTGCAAGATGCTTTCTTTTTTGTGTTACTGGGGATTGAACCCAGGGACATTCTACCTCTGAGCTATACCCTACCCCCTTTATTTATTTATTTATTGTTTGTTTGTTTTTGTTTTGAAACAGGGTCTCACTAGATTGTTGAGAGTCTTGCTATGTTGCTGAGGCTGTCCTTGAACCTGTGATCCTCCTATCACAGCCTCCCAGGAACTGGGATTACAAGAATACACCACCATGCCCAGCTAGCAAGATGCTAACATTTTAACCAAATTACTTTTAACAACTGTAAGTGGTCTTCTGCACCCAGAAGTTAGGAGTTTAAATGGGGCATAACAGTGAGGTTTAAAGCTCAGTGGCAGGCCGGGTGTGGTGGCGCAAGCTTGTAATCCTAGTACTTTGGGAGGTGGAGACTGGAGGATCCCGGTTCACGGCCAGCCTCAGCTCTCTCTCTCTCTCTCTCTCTCTCTCTCTCTCTCTACTTAGTGAGGCCCTCTGCAACTTCGTGAGACCCGGTTTCAAAATGAAGTATAAAAAATAGAGCCGGGGGCGTAGCGCGGAGGTAGAACGCCCCTGCATTCAATCCCCGGTACCACAAAAAAAAAAAAAAGAAAGAAAGCTCAGTGGCTCTTCAAAGAGGGCTAAACTGTGAAACATGGACGTTGGGCAGTCACAGAGGCATGGGAGGGACTCCTAAGACCATGTGATAGCTGCTTCCAGAACATGGAAGGACAGAAAGAAGCCTGTGGAGGCTTTTGAAATTTTGCCCAACTCTGCTTGAAAATCCTGTTACATGCTACCTTTGGTTTATCAGTCAGTACCAAGTCCAAAGCCAGATAGTAAGATGTATTTTTCTAAGTCTTAGTTCGAATGGTGCTCTCCTGCCCTTTAGACTGTGGCCAGTTGGTATATTAGTAAATGTTGAACAATTGGCTCTCAAGGACATATATATGTATGTAAGATTATTATAAATTTTACCTACATAGAGGATGTTGTCTTTGTTTGGGCTGCTATAACAAACTACCATGAACTGGTAGTTATAAGCAACATCAATTTCTTTCTCACAGTCTGGAGGCTGGAAGGTCTAGGATCAGAGCAGAATCTGTGTCTGGTGAGGGCCGACTTTCTGGGTCATAGATGGAGCCTTCCAGCTGTGTTCTCACATGCTGAACATCAGGCTGCTCTCTGGGGCTTGAGAGCACTGATCCCTGGCATGAGGGCTCCATCCTTAGGAGCTAATCACCTCCCAAAGGTTCCACCTCCTGATACCAAAACATTCGGGGCTAGGGTATCGACATAGGAATTTCAGAGGTCAGTAATAGATGTAGCACACAATTTACACATAATAAAATGTACAACCGGGCACGGTGGCTCACACCTGTAATTCCAATACATGGGAGGCTGAGACAGGAGGATAGCAGGTTCGAGGCCAGCCTCAGCAAGTTAGTGAGACCCTCAGCAAGTTAGTGAGATCTGGTTTTAAAACAAAACATAAAGGGGCTGAGGTTATAGCTCAGAGGTAGGACACCCATGGGTTCAATCCCTAGTACCACAAAAATAAATAATTAATTAGTTAATTTTAAAAATACAGTATTTTTATTGTCAATTTCAGGGAGCCAATTGATTCTCACAGAACACCTTTATTGCAAAATTTTTGCATCCATAGTCAACTTGTGGTTGGAGTTTAACCATGATTTGAAAAATGGAGTTGCATCCTAATTCACTATCATTTTCTCATTAAATGTATTGGGAAATAAGTCTGACAAGTGATTTACTATTTAACCATTTCTCATCTTCAAAAAGAACTTTCATTCAACTGAGACTTATATTTAGCTTTATGCCAGGATTGGAACATTATTTGATTCTTCCTTATTATCTATAAAATCCTAGAAATCATTCAACTCAACTTTGTGTTTCAAAATTACACTCAAATGATGCTATTTTTATCATAGCTGATTATGGTGAAATTAATTCCTCACAAAGCAAGTAAATGATTCTAATTAATCAAAATAATTTTAAGTGCTGGAAGAATATTTCCTCCCCTATCTGTGCAGTGCATACACACACTTTTGACTTTAATCTGCTTCATTAGCATTTTCTCCAACATGTCCACTCCGAGTCTAGAGTAGACAATCAACAGAACAATAAAAAACAGTCTTACATTTGTAGTGGAAATTGATTTCCATAGCTTAACTATTCCCACCTTGCCAAGTTCAAGATACTAACCTGGTGTGACTGAGCCCAGAGTTGGAAATTAATGTCCAGCAGCACACCATGACATAGAACGAATGGGGCAAACTCATTAATAAGTGATGTGTTTTGAGTATTTATTTCCTTGGCTTTTAGTAAGTTTGAATTTTTAATTTTTACTATTGGCCATATTTAACAATGGGTAGAAAGCCTGAAAACTGGCCCTCATTGGCCACTAGCAGCTGGGTCTCAGCCACCACTGGAGCCATGCACACCTCCTCAAGTCTTCAGAAGACTCTTCTAGAGGCGATGATTCTGAAGGAGTGTCAAATACGGACTTGTGTGCATGTTGGCTCCTGGCTGCTTTAGCGCCGAGGTCATTCTTTCTAACACTGAAACAATCACATTTCATGGAAAGCCTCTCTGGCTCCTGTGGGAAGTGAGCCTACACTGTGGAATGTGATGAGAGTTGGCTACAGATTGCCAGGGATCAAGAGGGTAATGTGATTCTTCTGCTATTACAGTTTAGACTCTTTGATTCTTCCATTTGGCCTCTCTACAAGTTCCTCTAAGAATCACCAACTTCTTTTTTTTAGCATGCTTTTATTGGTGCATTGGAGTCTTACATCACAATGAATATCTATTTGATGTTATTATACATGCACACAGCTCTTAGTGTCCCCCCCACCTTCCCCCACCCATATGAAGTACCGAGAATGATGTTGGTATATTTTCAAATGTACATATCATTTATGATAGTAATCCCACTGATTCGCTTCTTTCTTGCCCTCCCCCTTCCCTTGTACCGCTTTCCTTGCCCCACTGAGGGTTCTTCATTATCAACCGGAGTCCCTTGTGTGTCCCCACTACTCCCTAGCTTGCACATATTAATGAAAACATATGTCCCTTCTTCTTTTGTGATTGACTGATCTCGCTTAACATAATGTTCTCCAGATCCTTCCACTTTCTTGCAAATGATGTTATTTTGTTCTTCTTTATTGCCCTCACCCCAAGATGCAGGTAAATAGACAGTCCCATACAACTCAGCTATTCTAATTCCAGTAATCAGAAGAAGAAAGATTTTGTTGGTGGTGGTTGGTTGGTGGTTGGTTGGTGGTTTATTTGTTTGCAGTACTGGGGATTGAATCCAGGGGCATTCTGCCTCTGAGCTATACCTCCAGCCCTTCCTATTTTGAGACAAGGTCTGGCTAAGTTGTCCAAGCTGACCTCAAACTTGTGATCCTTCTGCCTCAGCCTCCGGAGTCCCTGAGATTGCAGGAATGTGCTACACCTAGCTAAGAAAACTCTTAATCTGTGTGATTCTACCTATCTATTGTTTTTCAGGCTGAGAATATCTGTAAAGTTTATTTTTATAAAATATTTTCTGAATGTTTGAGGGTGGCTAAAATTTAAGAGAGGAGTTTATAACTTATAATGATGGTAAAGAAAATTATTTAAAAGTGAAAAAAATGTGTTCTCAGCCTTGACATTTTTAAGGGTATACAGAAACGGCGAGTGGCTTTCCCCTCCAAGAATGCCAGTACAGGCTAATAGAGTTTTAAGCTGTCTATACGACATCACCTTTCATGAGATTCCATTGCCCCAAATTATTCTCATTTACCAAAAAAAGGCTTCCCTTTTTCCCCTCTCTTTTTCTCTGAGAAAATCGGATCTAGTTTAGTTTTCCACCCTCTCCCCTGCCTTTTAAGAAAATGGAAACAATACAGGTTTCTCTATAGAACAATAATTCTAGAAAGTTCAATGAAACACATATTCTAATTAAAGCTAAAATATCTATAGTTCTTCTGATAATATGTTTTAGACTGAGAGAGATTGATTCTTCTATATAGAATCTTAGCTATCTGACAAATAATTGTTTCTTAGTACACAATAAACTATTCTGAATATAGCATTAAAATTTCATTTACTTGGTCTTTTGCTTACCAAAATACTAATATCACAATTTGTGACTTCTCAGATACAATACAGAAATGGGGATCAATTAACCCAGTTCCTTCCTCAGCTTTTCCACTAACTTCCCACTATATGAGAACAGGTAAGTAACTTCCTAAAGAAAATTATATGAAGTAAGAAATATCTTACCTTGTTTTTCCATGATTAGGATCAAACCCAGGGGCCTCAAACAATGCTAGGCAAGCACTCTACCACTTAGCTGTACCCCAGCCCAATACCCTAGTCCTAATTAAGAATTTACCTATTTACATATAGTTGAATTATGTATGAGTTTCATCCATATTTGGCTTTATGGAAATATCTACTCCACCTGGGTGCCCGGTTCTCATGAACAACCACTCTTCCTTCCCCAGGGCTGTAGTTTGGAATTTTTCTTCTGTTTTCATTCCTCCCCAAGTCCCCTCGCCCATGCTGAGTGGATGTGGACTGCGCCCCTCTCTTCCTCTCCCCCAATCTGGTGTGTCACTTCACCTCTGGTTCTGTGTAGACTTCGTGACATCAGGACTGGTGGATAGAAGGGACTGAGTTGAGGATGGGCAGAACACAGCCCTGAGTCCCCCTGCCCCACTCCACTCTGGCTCTTGGATGGGCCTTCTTCAACAGAGCACTGAGGGCTTTGAAGAAACTGCGAAGGCTCACCTGGGAACCATCATAAAGTGACAGGTATGGGAGGATATGGCCCGTAATAAACCACCGGCTTCTAGAACACAACCTCCTTGAGAGTAGAGGACACCCTGTAACGCCCTCCAGTGTTGTTAGGAACATTCATCCTCGGTGAACTCTGTTGCTAAACACAGCTGACTTTCTTCCTAGAAACACAGCTACAGTATTCAATGTTTTCTTCTCTCCCCATCCCAAAACATGCGATGGCAACAAGCATAAGTCGTAGAGGCTTACGTCTATGGCCATCCCACCCTGAATGCACCTGCTGTTCTGATCGCAGGCGCTAAGCAGGGTCAGGCCTGGTTAGTACCTGAATGGAGATGTTGTAGAGTCTTGAGGATCAGTGTCAACCTCAGACAACACCAGTCACAGCCAGTCCTTGCACTTGTTCCTTGACCATTGTTCCTCCCTGTTGCCATGCCTGTTTATACCCTGCTTATCAAAAAAGTAATTGGATGCCCTAAAATTAACTCTTATAGTTAATAGTAAAACAGCTACACAGGTGTCCATTAGTTTTTATATTAAATTGCTTCAAATTTGATATTTTGATTTCTAAAACAGAACCTATTTGGGAATAGAAAAAAAATGCCCCAAATGTTTGATCCTATAGAATTACAGAAGCACAGAAGAAAGCAACCCAAGAAAACTGCGTGAGAGTGAGAAATGATTTCAAGTCAGAAGACAAGCATTTCATATTCTGGTTGCTGCTATTCATTTGGTGACCTAGAGAAAGTTGCAGAGCCTCAGTTTCTTCATCCTGCAAAGTGGGAATAATCTAAGTGGTGTGGCTGAGTATAGTTAAGAGAAGACCATTAGAAAATACTTTTAGTAGCTGGGCGTGATGGCACACATCTGTAATCCCAGTACTTAGGAGGCTGAGACAGGAAGATCACAAGTTCACAGCTAGCCTCAGCAATTTAGCAAGGCCCTCAGTAACTTAGTGTTCTGGTCAGCATTTTTGCAGCTATAATGTAAAGATTGACCACATAACTTAGAGGAAAGAAGGTTTATTTTTTACAGTTTCAGGTTCAGTCCATGTGAGACTGGGGACAGCAAATCTCAGGGCATGAGGGCAGGAGGCAGAGGGCTGTGCTCTTCACCTCACAAAGGCAGGAAGCAAGAGGGCAAGCGGGGGAGGAGGAACCATATATATAAAATCTCCAAGGCCACACTTCCAGGCACCACCTCCTCCAGCCACACCCTAACAGTGGATTTATCCACTTCTGGGACTACAACCCTCATGACTCAATTATATCAACCCTGAATATTAATAAATGAGCTCTTTAGGAGATACTTTATATCTAACTGTAACACTTAGTAAGACTCTGTTTCAATCAATCAATCATCAATCAATCAATCAATCAATAGGGCTAAGGGTGTAGCTCAGAGGTAGAACACCCCTGGGTTCAATCCCTAGTGAAAGAAAGAAAGAGAGAGAGAGAGAGAGAGAGAGAGAGAGGAAGGAAGGAAGGAAGGAAGGAAGGAAGGAAGGAAAGAAAGAAGGAAGGAAGAAAGAAAGGAAGGGAAGGAAGGGAAGGAAGGAAAGGGAAGAAAGGGAAGAAAGGAAGAAAGGAAGAAAGAAAGAAAGAATACATTGTAGTCTATAGAGCATTATCTCATCCAACCCCCCACCTAAAGTATAAACCTGCCCTTTAGCATCACTGACAGCCTTTGGTGACCTCCATCACCTCCAGTGACTGGCAGTTCATCTCTGGGTAGCCATTTTCAGATAGCTCTAATGATTACAAAGTGTATGTGTAAAAATAGAAAGACACACACACACACACACACATACACATAACCACACAGACATATATAGGCTACACACACACACACACACACACACACACACACACACACATACACGCACACACACATATTCTACCAAATCTGCTTCCTGGTTAGTCCTGGTCATGTTCATCCATTCTAGTTAAGGAGCTTCACTATGGGAAGGGACAGGTAAGTTGGAGCCTCTTCAGTTGGAAGAAAAACATAGAAGCATTTCCTATGCACAGGGCTTATGACCGCCTGCCCTGCTGTGTTTTCTTACCAACTAATTTTTCTTGCTCATTTTGCCTACTCCAGGCAAGTAGAGTGAGCTTGCTCTCTCTGAGATCCAGGGAGAAGGAGGACAACATAGATGACTTGTTTCTGTATTGCCCAGCAGGGTAACCACTAGCCACGTGCCTATTTACATTTAGATTAACTTAAAACTTTAGCTCCTCTTTCACATGCTCAGTAGCGCATGTGATTAATGATTAGATGGCACAGATATAGAATGTTTCCATCATGACGGAAAATCCTATTGAACAGCTGTGGTTGATGGTTCATTATCACCTACAATGTGTGAGGAAGCGGTTACTTTACTTGCAAGCACTAAAACATCAATGATGGAAGTTTCACTATCCCTTGAAAATAATTATGTAATTAGCACGTTAGTGGAGCTCTTATTCTGGGAACTAAGAGAAAACAACTTCTATTCACAAATTAATATCCTACACATCCCAGTCTTTCCCAATAATGTTAAGAAAATGGAGATAGTATTGATTGGTTACCTACTTTGTTATCAAACACTCATTTCCACTCAAACTTGGAGGTCTGAGTTTCTGGAATTCGAAGTCTAAAACTGTGCAGTGCCACACCTAGATCAAAATGAAAAGGAAGTTGAAATGTTAATCTAGAAAATGTTATCATTCATTTCTCTCTGATACCTGGGATGAATTCAACCGCAGGAAATTGTGAAATGCTCGTGGTTACTTAGCTGTGTCATTTCTTTCACCACTTATCTGAATGAGGAAGTTCTGCCTGAATATTGTAGGTAATGCATATGGTAATTTTTTTTCCAGAGTCAAAGGGAGTGTCCATACTGCCTTTTGTTTTAACAACATGAATAAAGATGGATTGGGGAGGATATAGCAGAAAAGAGCAGGATTTTTTTCTGTGTTAGCTTTCCATCACTGTGACAAAATACCTGAGATAAACAACTTACAAGGAGGAAAGGTTTACTTTGGCTCACGGTCTTAGAAGTTTCAGCCCATGGTCAGCTGGATCCATTGCTTTTTGTGCTGCAGTGGGACAGAACATCATGGTGGGGAGTACCTGGTGGAGAAAGCTGCTCACCTCAGGTTGGCCAGGAAGGAGAGAGAGAGAGAGAGAGAGAGAGAGAGAGAGAGAGAGAGTCCTGGGTCCCACTATCTCCTTCAAGGGCACGCTCCCAGTGACCTAACTTCCTTCCACTAGGCCCACCTCCTAAAGATTCCACACCCCCCCAATAGCACCACAGGCTGACAACCAAGCCTTCAACACGTGACTTTTGGGGGACATTTAAAACCCAAACCATATGCCAGGTACTATGGGACACACTTGTAATCCCAATACTTGGAAGGCTGAGACTGGAGGATGGCAGGTTCAAGGTCAGCCTCAGCAATTTAGCAAGATACTCAGCAACTTAGTGAGACTGCTTCAAAATAAAAAATAAAAAGGGCTGGGGGTGTAGCTCAGAGGTAGAATGCCTCTGGGTTTAGTCCCCAGTACCAAAATTTTAAAAAAGTAAAATCCAAACTGTAACTCTCTAAAAGGCAAATTCAGATAATGTTGTGGCTTTAATTGGGAAGGGTAGAATATTTACATCTAGCTAAATCAACCCTCCAAGAGCTTGTACCAGTCATTTGCCTTCATCCAGGGTCATTTTCTTTCTTTAATCTGTAAAACAGCGTGATTGGAGTAGATGATCACAAAGCTTCCTGTGATTCCAAAGACTTCCCAAAATAACTATGATCCATCATCTCCTATCAGAAACATGATATAGCTCTCTCCCCAGGCCTGCTGCTTCCACAGCCTTCAATCCCAGTGCATGGTTGCGTAACTCCTGTTAGGGCAAATAACACAGCATTCTAGTGCCCCAGATTGTCCATTGCAGTTAGAAAGCCCTCTTCTAACTTTACACATTGTGATAGTTAATCTAATTTGTCAACTTGACCGGATCATGACACACCCAAGATCATGTGACTTTGGGTGTGTCAGTGAGACAATTGGTTTATGTAACAGCAGATTAAACAGAAAGTCCCGCCCGCAATGTAGGCAGCAGGGTTCTGATAGGTGCAGGACTTAGATAAAAGAAGGAAAAAGCCGCGTAGAGGAATGCGCGACTCTTTCCGAAGAAAATGCATCTGCTCTCGTCTGAGATAGTCGGCCTCCAACTTCGCCATTTCTCTGAAGAGCTTCTTGATCTTCTGCTCTCGTCTGAGATCATCAGCCTCCAGCCCTTCGAACTGAAACTTCACCATCATTTCTCCGAAGAGCTCTTAGACCGCTCGACCAGCTACTGGTTCCTCTGACTCTCCACGTGCAGTCAGAACTCGGGACTACATTGTAAGCTGATCTGATAAATCCCTTTTTCCATATACTCATTCTGTGAATTCTGTTAGTCTAGTGAACCCTGACCAATACACACATATATAGCTTCAATTCTCTGGTGTTTCTTTTAATGGCTTGTGGGTTGCAGTGTCCATATCTAGAATTCATAAATGGGAGGTATGAAGATAAGAATGAGTTTTTATTGCTGGGCATGATGGCGTATACCTGTAATCCCAGTACCTGGGAGGCTGAATCAGGAGGATCTCAGATTCAAGGCCAGCCTCAGCCATTTAGTGAGACCCTCAGCAATATAGTGAGACGCTGTCTCAAAATAAAAAATAAAAAGGGTTGGGGGTGTAGCTCAGAGGTAGAATGCCTCTGTGTTCAATCCCAAGTACCACCCTCCCCAAAAAAGTTTTATTCCATTGGAGTTATTACTTGGTTCAAAATTAAGATGGACACAAGGGAGGGATGGATACTCTTTCTCTAGGCTATATTTAGAAATTAAAGAAATAAGCATCCTTCTTTGATCATTCGTGTCATCTTGCCCCAGGCCCACACTTGAGACCTTTGGAGGGCCTTTCTATCTTTAAGTTTCCTTCTCTGTATCCCCTCCCCTGCCCTAATTCCTCAGGAAGCAATGATCGAAGGGGGGAAGTACAAGCTCTGATTAGTGTCATAGTGTTTTGTTTTTATTTTAAAACAACCTATGCTTTAGACCTGGCATGGCACCTTGGGAAAGTTACTTCTGACTCAATGTCCTCATCTACAGGATGTAATTACACCTTCTTTTGAAGGTGCTATGGCTTAGGTGCAATGGCATAAGGAAGCATCTAGTATAACACCTGGCCACGTGCCAAGAACTTAGCGAAGCTGCTTATTTCGCTCAGTCCACCTCCGCACCTTCTATTGGAATGAATGCTGAAACCATAAAAGAAAATTGCACCTCTGTTTTCCAGGGAGTTGTTATGGAGTCTTTATTTTTTCCTGAATTGTTTGGGTTCCATAATGCTCAGCCTGTGGATAAAGGGATCTGTGTTAGAAGGATAAGCACTTAAAAGACAGCCTGGCATGGAGCCCTGGCATTTTGCATGCCCTCTGGTCGCTACTGCATAGCATGAGACCAACTCACCATGGCCTGGCAGTGCTCTGCTTGATTATCTTACTGGCCAAGGGGGAAGACTCTGAAGTAGCCATTTTATACACAGGATCCCACCCCAGGGAGGACTCCATTCCTCAGGGTGACTCAGCCACTGGCTACCCATAGGGTTGTTTTGTTTTGGTTTGGTTGTTTTATGTTACTGGGGATTGAACCCAAGGGCATTCTACCTCTGAGCTACACCCCTAGCCCTATTTTATTTTTTATTTGGAAACAGGGCCTCACTAAGTTGCTGAGGGCCTCACTAAGTTGCAGAGGTTGGCCTAGAACCTGTGATCCTCCTGTCTTAGGCAGGTGCCACCACGCCCAGCTACCCATAGGTTTTTATCTTAAAGTCAGCAAATCATTTGCTAAATTGCTATACTCCCTGAGTCACAGGCCAGCACCCGGGGGTTTCCAGCAGTGCTTGGTAAACTACTTACTGCCTGAGGCCAAATCTGGAATCTGGCTACCTCCTCTTCCTCCTCCTCCTTCCTTTTTTGGGGGGGGTACCAGGATTGAGCCCAGTGGCATTCCACCTCTGAGCTACACCCCTTGCCCTATTTTATTTTTTTATTTCAAAACTGGGTCTTGCTAAGTTGCTGAGAGTTTCACTATGTTGCTGAGGCTGTCCTTCAAACTACGATCCTCCTGTCTCAGCCTCCTATGTACTGGGATTTCAGGTGTGTGCCACCATGCCAATCTGATATTTACATTTTTAAATGATTTTTGAAAAAAATAAAACGAAGATTTTATCACATGAAAATTATATGCAGTTCAACTTTGCATCCACAAATAAAGTTGTGATGGAACACAGCCTCGCTGTTCATTTACGTATTATCCCTGTACTTGTGGGCTAGGACAGCCGAGTTGAGTAGTTGCTGCAGAGAGGACATGACCTAAAATATTCACTCTCTGGACCATCAGAAGTTTTCTGCCCCCCTGGTGTAGACAGCATCTGGAGCCAGAGGCCAGTTAGCAAGGCTCCACTGTGTTCCTTCCATGGACCCTGTCCTCTCAGCTCCCCTGTCCCTCAGCTGCGTAAAGAGGATGATAATAGAACCCATCCAATGGGGTTTTGTGAGGATTAAGCAAATACGTAAAATGCTTAGAAGAGGTTCTGGTACATAAATACTATATATATATATATATATATATATATATATATATATATATATATGTTTGTTGTCATTAGTTGTCAGGTTTTTTCCCCCAGAAACTAAAGCAGCAGCACGTTACCAATTTGTTAGTCTTAACTGTAAGAACTACATTTATAGCACTGCATTAAAATTCAGTTCTAGCTGGGCTTAGTGACACACGCTTGTAATCCCAGTACTTGGGAGGCTGAAACAGGAGGATTGCAGGTTTGAGGACAGCCTCAGCAAGTAGCGAGACTTTCATCAACCTAGTGAGACCATGTTTCAAAATAAAATTAAATAAATAATAGGGCTGGGGGTGTAGCTCGGAGGTAGAATGCCTCTGGGTTTAATCCCCAGTACTACTAAAAAAAAAAAAAATTCAGTTCTGGGGCTGGGGGTATATAGCTCAGTGGTAAAGCACCTGCCTAACATTATGAGGCCCCAGGTTCAAGGCCCAGCAGCACCCCTGCCCCACACACCAATTCTTTAGCAGGGAGAAGTAGGAAGATGTCTAAAGACTTTTGAAATGACAATTAGCATAGTCATTTAACCATGAAACTAATTCTGAATTACTTACAAATATTTTATATGCTATAGACTTGTTTCAAACTTGAGTCTTGAAAGAGCTATTGTACTCAAGTTTGAATTGAGCCCTGATTATCTTGTTGATTAAGGCTTCAAAACAGAGACCAAGAGACTCAACAAGGTAGATTAAATAATCTACCTTGTAATCTATTTACATGAAACTCAAACACAAAACAGATAAGAAAGTGTTTATTTGCTATGAGCCAATAAAGGACTATTAGAATTTTCTCACTATTCAGGACTTTCATTTCTAGAGGTTGTGTATTCAAAAAGAGTACTTGAGAGGGAAGTTAGTCATGATAGGAAAACAACGTTATTAAATCGTAGCCCAGGAACTTGGAGTGGAGGAACCTGGACCGCCATGATGACAAGTAGGGTACCTCACCTGGGCAGGTGCTTTTTAAATGTCCATGGCTCTTTCAATGTTTCTGTGCAACCTCTACAGCAAATACTGTGAATCTTGCTTATTAAAGCAGTTCTCAGAATCAGAAAAACGTGGTCTAGTCCTTAAAAGTCAAGGGCAAGTGAGCAATTTTGTGTTACTCAAAGGACATAAAACAAAACCCAATTAAAATCACATGTCTAGTTTGCTTCAGACTGTTTAATTAGATGAAAAGAAAACTGTGGAGCAAAGAAAAGTCTTTTTCCGAATAACTGGTGAAGTGCCCATCTCTCACCTTCATTAAGGTGGTGGGTCGCGTGCACGCAGGCAGCACCGGCCGGGCCTGGGCCTGGGCAGTACCCACGCGGAGCCGGGCTGGCCCGGTGCGCCCTGGTGCAGCCTGCGCCGCCCTGCGCCTAGTTTCCTCCAACCCTTTCTTGTATAAAAGTAACTCAGCAATTTGGGGGAAAGGGATTGGTTTTGCTTGAACCATCCAGATAATTCATCTTTTGGATAAAAACATTTCATTTTCTTTTTTTTTTGCGGTACCAGGGATTGAACGCAGGGGCGTTCTACCTCCGCGCTACGCCCCCGGCCCTATTTTTTATACTTTATTTTGAAACCGGGTCTCACGAAGTTGCGGAGGGCCTCACTAAGGAGAGTGAGAGTGAGAGTGAGAGAGAGAGAGAGAGAGAGAGAGAGAGAGAGAGCGCGAGCGCGTGCGCGCTGAGGCTGGCCGGGAACCCGGATCCTCTGGTCTCCGCCTCCCAAAGTACTGGGATTACAAGCGTGCGCCACCACGCCCGGCTAAAACATTTCATTTTCCTAGGAACGATCGGGGTGAGGCTACCCTGCCCAGAAAATGTCCCCGCCCTTCCTAGTCTGCATCTGAGTTCTGGCTTCCCCAGGCGGTGGCTAGTCCTGTAGCGTGGAGACACGCCAATGTCGTGCAATGCCATGTGCAACCGCAAGCCAAATGCCCCCTAGCACAGTTCCTGAAGTTTATTCCTGCTTTCCACAGGCGCTTTCTTATTTTAATCGTTCGTCTCGGTCTCCCGTCGGCATCTAAGAGTTGCCCTAACGCATTCGGCACCTTCCATACAAGACCGCAGTCTTCGTAGCGGGTCCGCCCGGTCTAGTTTGTTTAAAGTCACAAGTGTGCCAGAAAAACAGCCAAGCAGGAAGAAACAAAAAAAAAAGGAATTCCCGGGGCTTTGTATTGGTGTGGGAACGTGCCATTAGTTTCGGAGGGGGGACGTCCCTCGTGCCGACCGCATCGCAGGCCGTAGGTCCCCCTGGACCTTGGGTGCTGCTGGGCCTTGGCGTGAGGCCTCCCGGGGGCAGCAGCGCGGAGGCGGGGAGCTGCCCGGGGGCGGCCCGGGGGCGGCGGGGCTGCAGCGCGCGTCCCCCGCCGGCCGCGTGGTGTGCGCGGGGCGGGGGCGGGAGCGGGGCGCGTGGTGTGCGCGGGGCGGGGGTGGGGCGCGTGGTGCGCGCAGGACGGCGGCGGGAGCGGGGCGCGTGGTGTGCGCG
>PVJS01042379.1:0-17539 GCA_004027185.1 Glis glis | reverse complement strand
AGTTTGTGGACTTGTTTCTGTATCTTCTATTCTATTCCACTGGTCTATGTGTCTGTTTTTGTGCCAATACCATGCTGATTTTATTACTATAGCTCTGTAGTATAATTTGAAGTCAGGAATTGTGATGCCTCCTGCATGGTTCTTATTGCTGAGAATTGCTTTGGCTATTCTGGGTCTTTTGTTTCTCCATATGAAATTATTGACTGATTTTTCTAGCTCTGCAAAAAATGATGTTGGTATTTTGATAGGGATTGCATTGACTCTGTAGATCATTTTTGGCAGAATGGCCATTTTGATAATATTTATTCTGCCTATCCAAGAGCAGGGGAGATCTTTCCATCTTCTAAGATTTTCTTTGATTTCTTTCTTCAGTGTTCTGTAATTTTCATTGTAGAGATCTTTTACCTCTTTGGTTAAGTTTATTCCTAGGTATTTGATTGGTTTTGAAGTTTCTGTGAATGGAATTGTTTTCTGGATTTCTCTCACAGTGGATTCATGGTTGGCATATATGAAAGCTACTGATTTTTTTAGGTTGATCTTGTATCCTGATAGTTTGCTGAATTTGTTAATCAGCTCTAGTAGACTTTTGGTTGAGTTCTTTGGGTCTTCTAGGTATAGGATCATATCATCTGCAAATAAAGATAATTTTAGTTCTTTTCCTATTTGAATTTCTTTGATCTCCTTCTCTTGTCTTATTGCTCTGGCAAGAGTTTCAAGGACTATGTTGAAAAGGAGTGGCGATAGTGGGCATCCTTGTCTTGTTCCTGATTTTAAGGGGAATTCTGGCAATTTTTCCCCATTCAATATGATGTTGGCTTTGGGTTTCTTATCATCTTCCTTTCTGTGTATGAGACCTCTTGATGGTTCCTGTAGTCCCAGTTGGGTCAGTATGCTGCAGGCTGTGGATCCCTCTTGTCCAGTTGGCTGGGGCATGGTATTGTGTGTGGAGGGGTACGCAGGCCCGGGAACTCAGGTGTTGGCATGTGAGGAGCACTTTGAGGCGCGGTGTTGGGTGCGGGCACTGAGGCGTGGGTGACAGTTCCAGAAGGTGCCCTGTTTCCGAGGCATGGGTTCTGGGGGTCGCCCGGGTCCCTAGGGATGCACACGTGCTCCGGGTCTCGGGAAATGTCGCTGGAAGGTGCCCAGGCTCTGATGTACTGCGGTGAGGATTTCCATTGGCCCGTGCGTGGGAGGAGTGGGCTCCGTTATCGAGTAGAGGCGCCTAGGGGTGCACAGGCTCTGAGGCGTAGCACAGAGGATTGCGTGTGGGTCCTGGGGGGAGCGTGTGCTCCTAGATTTCAGGTGGCAGCGTTGGGGCGTGCCCTGACTCAGAGACAGCCCGGAGAGTCGTGTGGGTCTTGGGTGGTGGCGCTGGAGGGTATCCAGGCTCTGGAGCATGGCACTGAGCTTCCTGCACGGGCCTGCACGGAGGAGATAGGTGCAGGCTCTGGGTCTCGGGTGGCTGCACAGGGGTCCAAGGCAGGGCATGGCAGGCCGCCTGGAACGCACAGGAGGTCTCCGGGGTCTGAGGACGGGCGTGGAGGGACCAGTGACGTGGGGGGACACTGAGGCCCCGGGGTGGGCGCAGAGGCCGCCAGGGTGATGCGGGGGGACGCCAAGGAATGGTACCTGGCTCTCAGGCCGCCAAGGTGACTCCAAGGCCCAGGGTGGGCACAGAGGATGCCGGGGTGATGTGCGGGGACGCCAAGGTCTGGTACCTGGTGCAGAGGCCGCCGAGGTAACGCCGAGGCCTGGGGCTGGTGCAGAAGCGGCTGAGGTGACACCTAGGCCTGGGGTGGGCGCAGAGGCATCGAGGTGACAAAGGAGGACGCTGAGGCCTGGGGCGGGCGCAGAGGCTGCCGGGGTGACTCCAAGGCCCAGGGCGGGTGCAGAGGCTGCCCAGAAGACATGCGGGAACACCAAGGTCTGGTACCTGGCGCAGAGGCCGCCAAGGTGAAGCCGAGGCCTGGGGCGGGCGTAGAGGCCTCCCTAGTGATGCGGGGGGGGGGGCGCCGAGGCCTGGGGTGGGCACAGAGGCTGCTGGTATGACGCGCGGGGATGCCGAGGTTTGGTACCTGGTGCAGAGGCCACCAGGCGGGCGCAGAGGCCGCTGGGCTGACGCCAAGGTCTGGGGCAGGCGCAGAGGCCACCGGGGTGACGAAGGAGGACGCTGAGGCCTGGGGCAGGTGCAGAGGGTGCCGGGGTGACACACAGGAATGCTGAGGTCTGGTACCTAGCGCAGAGGCTGCCGAGGCCTGGGGCGGGTGCAGAGGCTGCTGGGGTGATGCGGGGGGACACCGAGAAATAGTACCTGGCACTGAGGACGCTGAGGTGACTCCGAGGCCCAGGGTGAGCACAGAGGCTGCCAGGGTGACACACAGGGACGCCAAGGTCTGGTACCTGGCGCAGAGGCCGCCGAGGTGATACCGAGGTCTGGGGCGGGCGCAGAGGCCGCCGAGGTGACGATGAGGCCTGGGGTGGGCGCAGAGGCCGCCAGGCTAAAATTTCAACCATAATTGTTAATCACGAATCAAAATTGCAGTCCTTGTTGAATAGTTTTTTACCCTGTTCAATACTCACTTGCTGGGGCAAATGAAATTAAACAGGTTTATGGCTGGTAAATAGCCAGAGGTTGTAGAAACATCAACTCAGCAACATGTCCTCAACAATAGGAAACACTACTTCTGTGTGTGTGTCTGATCGTGGACTAAATATTAATATGCTGTCAATGGGGTGTAATTACTTTTATCATTCCCAATTTCATTGTATTCTAGTAACACACATTATTGAAGATAATGATGTCAGAACTTCAAGCAAGAACTCCTTCTAGTACATTCTAAAAAAAATATTGTTCATATACTTTGTATCATTGGTCTCTTGGCTGTAGATATATTTTATATTAGATCTTCATTTGACATCCTGAAAATGAATGACATTGGTAAAATTAACCGGATATTGGTGTCAGAATTTCTTTTGCTGGGTCTTTCTGGATACCCAAAGACAGAGATCATTTACTTTGCTCTGATTCTAATTGCTAGTGATTCTAACTGGCAATGGCGTTCTGACCATGGCAAGCATCTTTGATTCCCGTCTCCACACTCCCATGTACTTCTTCTTTGGCAACCTCTCATTCCTGGATATCTGCTATACATCTTCTTCTGTTCCATCAACATTGGTGAGCTTAATATCAAAGAAAAGAAACATTTCCTTCTCTGGATGTGCAGTGCAGATGTTCTTTGGATTTGCAATGGGGTCAACAGAATGTTTACTTCTTGGCATGATGGCTTTTGATCGCTATGTGGCCATCTGTAATCCTTTGAGATACCCCAACATAATGAGCAAGGGGGTGTATGTACTGATGGCTTCTGTGTCATGGTTCTCCGGTGGAATCAATTCAATTGTGCAAACATCTCTTGCCATGCAGTTGCCTTTCTGTGGGAATAACATTATCAATCATTTTACATGTGAGATGTTAGCTGTCCTCAAGCTAGCTTGTGCTGATATATCACTCAATATTATTACCATGATGATATCAAATATAGCTTTCATGGTTCGTCCACTGCTGGTCATTTTTTTCTCCTACGTGTTCATCCTGTATACCATCTTGAGAATGAAGTCAGCCACAGGGAGACTCAAGGCTTTTTCTACCTGCTCAGCTCATCTGACCATGGTGATCATATTCTACGGCACCATCTTCTTTATGTATACAAAACCCAAGTCCCAAGAACACACTGGAGAAGACAAGTTCCAAACTTCGGACAAGCTCATTTCTTCATTTTATGGTGTAGTGACCCTCATGATAAATCCCATCATCTATAGCTTAAGGAATAAAGATGTAAAAGCTGCTGTAAAATACATACTGAACCGAAAATCTCTTCAATAAGGACATCAACATATGCAAGTCATGTGTAACAGCATAAGAATAGACCAGCGGATAATTCACTGAGAGAATATTTTGGAGAAACCATAGGAAGAGATATATTTATTCTTTGTTTTCACTAGCCATACTCAGCTACAATGACTTGGAACTATAGTTTGCTACAAACTCAGCTTCAAATATGTCTTGATCCAGATGTCAAAAACACAGTGAATTATATTTGGGTCCCATCTTTGGTGATGTCTGAAATGAGTGTTTCTAGTGGACTGTGTGGAAGTCACATGTAAACTACAAAAGTAGTATATAAGAGCACAAACTCTGTGATTCCCTAAAATACCTAAATAATTTTCAATAGATTATTCTTTTTTCTAAGCCATAGTCCCCTTACTTCTAATGAAGAAATAAAATTCTGTTCTTAGTGTCATTTAAAGTTTCCATAAGTTGGAAAAAAACAGCTGGCATAGTAGCAGCCCCTGCCATCCTAAAATTTCAGAATTGAAACTAAGACTCCATATTGAGTATTAAAAGTTAGTACTTAGCACCTCTTTTACTTCAAGCTAGAGTCAGATATACCCAGTTACTAGAGTCAGCTATACCCCTCTAAAATTCACCCCATTAATAGAAATCACATTAGACTTGCTACTCCCACCACCCACTATCTTTATAAAGAGAAGGTCAGGCCAGGGGAAGAAATAAGGGAGTCCAAATTGAACATTGGGAGGTGTTTCTCTTCTGTCTTACCGAGGGACTAGAAACTGTCCCCATTCAAGCCAAGTGAAGGGGACTGCAGGAGAGCCCCTCAAGGTTTGGAATGACTGCAAAGAAAGGAGTGCCTGGTATATGGCTTGAGGAGTTGAGGCTTCCTGAGTTCTCGAGGATGCAGATTAGCAGAGGAGCTAGTCTAGAAAAGAAAGGAAGGTGAGTATTCTAGGCCCAAAATAAACAAACACTTCATAACCAAAAAGAAATCTGCCTGAGTTGCCCTCACAGACTCTGAAAGAATGATAAAAGTGAGTGGGAAATAAAATCAGTTCTTGTTACTCTCCAATAGTTGAGACTCCTTGGTAAATCTATCACAGTATTCTCTTCTTCTGTACATTACTTATCTAGAAGGTCAGTGCTGAACAATGGCTGAAGTTGGGCTACATGATACAGATTTCCCATATCCACCCTGATAGCTGGGCTTTGACGTCGTTTTCCAACTCCATTTTCCTCTCTACTATTTGTGTTAGAGACACAACCTCACCTCTCATTTCTTATGCTTCATGTTTTGCTAGTCCACTTCCTTCAGGCCAGTCCTGGTTCCTACCTATGTAATCTGGTTCCTAAATCCTGAAATCCAGTGACTGTCCCACCAGAAGTGAAGTATTATTAGTGCAAAGAGCCTACAGCTCCTAGTCACTCTCCACTGGGTTGGTTACATTGACATTGATCCAACAAAGCATGAATGAGACCATGTGGATGATGGCATTTGAACATCTAGTGTCTTTACTCCCTCCCCATCATAGGCTACACATTGACATCTGATCCCTATTTCATTCTCTTTAACTTTTGATCTATTTAAATAAGGTTTGGACATGTAAACATTCTATTGTTTTAGCCAACTCTTTAGAACTTAGCCTTAATTTTTTTCCCTACCATATCGATAATATCAGCATCTTATATACAGACTTCTATCAGGTTAAACTCATAGTCTTATAAACTATTCCATAGATATATGTGAGTGGATACAATCTGGCTTTGAAATAGACAAGTGTGCTCTTGTTAATTAATGGTCAGAAAGCTAATAGATTGAAGAATAAATTTCCCTCTCTGGAAAATCAGAAAATCTAAAATCTCCAACAGATTGTTAAATATATTAAATTGTAATTTGTAAATAAACATTTTCTAAAATTCCAAACTATATCAAAAGCTAAAAAGAAAAAATGCTATAATTATAGCCAGCACACCATGATATTATTATTATTATTATTATTTGCGGTACCGGGGATTGAACCCAGGGGCGTTCTACCTCCGCGCTACACCCCTGGCCCTATTTTTATACTTTATTTTGAAACCGAGTCTCACAAAGTTGTGGAGGGCCTCACTAAGTAGAGAGAGAGAGAGAGAGACAGGGAGAGAGAGAGAGAGATAGAGAGAGAGAGAGAGAGAGAGAGAGCGAGCGCTGAGGCTGGTGGCGAACACGGATCCTCCGGTCTCCGCCTCCCAAAATACTGGGATTACAAGCGTGCGCCACCACGCCCGGCTCATGATATTATTTTTAATGTTACTGTTAAGTAGGAATTATCATGTTTTTGTTTTGATTTATCAGTAGATGTACTATAAGAACTTGAGGTTATATAGTTTTAATATACAATACATGTTTTTATAGTATAAATTCTAAGAAGGGGAAATAATAGGCCAGGTGAAATGGATTTTTCAATTTATGGCTAAATTACCCTCATAAATATGATATTACCTAAACACCATTATAAGGATTTTCTCAAATATATTTACAATTCTGATTATAAACATATAAATACATTCATGTCTCTTTCTCTCTCTACATATATTCATGTCTCTCTCTCTCTCTCTCTCTATATATATATATATATATTTATACACACAATTTTATTATATAAATAGTTTTTCTTTAAAACATTCTTTTGAAAATGTTCATTTCAATTACTTAAGAAAAGATAAAATAATTAGATAAAACCCCCTGTAAATATTATGCAGCTTAAATAATTACCAATACCAGGTCAGTCTTCTTTTTTTAGCATTATCCATACCAATTTATCTTTATCCTACAGATTATTTTGATGCAAATCATAGGCATAAATACATCATATCATACATATGGTATGATGCAATTATGTTTAGGTTATATACATTTGTGGATATACACTAAGTGGCATAAATCGAAGCACCACCACTCAGATTGCAGTTCATGAGAATGCACCTCTGGAACACACAGAGTGCTGTGTGAACAATGTCTTCTCCAAGAAGCAATAGGATAATGGTGATGAGGTCTGTCACCAATGATAAGGGCGCATGAGCCACATGAACGACATCATTTCTCATTCCTGTGGATTGTTACTATGAGATAAAGCAGGCTATATGTTGACTGATTTTATAAATTGTGGGAGGCCAGATTTTTAAACATTGCATACTTGCCCAGCATTGGATCTTTTATAGAATACATGAGACTCCAGAGTATATACTCATGTGAGGCTTTCAGAAAGATATGGCATGGTTTGTCAGGAGGAAGAAATTTCAGAACCAAAAGGAACATTCTCAAACTTTAATTTGTACCCCAGGCCAATTTTGAGCAACTGTCTTTGAGAATGTTTCTGTCAATGTTGGTTTATGCAGCAATCATGTTGATGCCATTAACTGCTTATTCCTTAAGTAGAATCCGAGCATTTATTGCAAACCCCAAGTGTTGATTTTCCCATGATACTATATTCATGTCGTAGTCACCTCTAAATATACTTTAGTTCGAGTGTGCCAAAGAGCTCCCATAGGCTCAATTTTTATAACCGATTGCTTTGTCTTCTTTCCACTTTTCATTTATTTTTTTAGATTATCCTCTTTGGAGTAGGACTGATAGATTAAATCAGAGAACTCATGTGGAAGGTTGGCAGCAACATAACTATGGTCAATATTTAGGCCTTTACCTATTTTCAGTTATATGAAGTAGCATTAGATAAGTACAAGCACATAGGCCTGAATCATCCATCAGGTTAGAAAGAGACAGAAACCATTCATCTTGCTTTTAAGATATGAAAAAAGGAATTATCCACATAATCATTGCTTTAGGAATGTTTGTCATAGTAATATTTAGATACACGGTTGTGGTATCATGTTCAGCAAATGATCACTCTTTGGGAGCTCATAAATGCAATGAATAATAATGCTAATATAGGAGAGAAAAAAGAAAAAAAACATTTAGAAACAGTAAGTTTTTGTGAGTGCCTATTTCATTCCCACCATCTTCTCCATATCTTTCCTTATGATATGTCAAAGATATACCTAATACTTATCTCCTTTAATTCCATGTATATTAACTACTTACACACTTCATTCAGTTGTGAAAGCCATCCCTTTAGTCATTTATTAACCTCCAATTTTATAAAAAAAGACTTTTGGTTGTCCTTTTAAATTTTCATTAGTCAACTTATTAAATGCTTGTATTTGTGCATTATAATTATATATGATAGTGGGATTCATTGTGATATTCATACATGCACATGACATAATTTGATCAATTTTATTCTCCTCTATCTCCCTTTTCTCACTCCTCTTCCACTGGAACTTCCCCTCTTCTCCTTCCCCTACTCTACTTGTCTCCTATTTTTTAAATTCGTGCATTATAATTATATATCAAAGTGAGATTCATTGTGAAATATTCAAACATGAACATAGGGGAATGAAATAGACCACACCTTTGAGGATGGTGAACAAGATGAACATCAAGATTAACATAATACTCTTGAACAAGGCTCTAATAGTGATAATAGTAATCGCTTCATTTGCCAGGTATGCAAACCAAATCCTACACAAGTGTGCCTCTCAATCAAGATACACTGTTATCCACTTGGAAGTAAGTGTAATGGGCCAATTTAATCTACTTGCCAGCTATGGACTAAAATTTTCTGTTGACAATCAGAACAATTTTTAGATATATTTCTAGCTCTTGAGGGAGAGAGAGATACATGATACATACTATTTTTTAATTTTTTTGTGGTGCTAGGGATTGAATCCAGGGGCATACCACCTGTAAGCTACACTTCCAGCCCTATTTTATTTTTATTTGGAAACAGGGTCTTGCTAAGTTGCAGAGAACCTTGCTAAATTACTGAGTCTGGCTTCGAACCTGCAATCCTCTTGTTGCGGCCTCCCAAGTACTGGTATTACAGGTGTGCATCACCATGCCTGGCGAGATACAATATTCTTTTATATTTTGTTGCTCAATTTGAATGCCTCCATGCCCTCTCATCTTATGTCCCCAAGAACCCACTTCAAAAGAGAGAATACAGTCTCCCATTTGTTCTAGTTGTTTACTGAATTCAGAAGGGAAGTTTTGTGATAGACATAGAATGCCCCACTTTGATAATCTCTCTTTGGATCCATAATGAAGGTGTCTCACAATGTATAACCTAAGTAGGGGTCCTGCACAGTCACATGAAGCCTATATTTTCTGGCCATATTACTATTCCCTCAGCTATCATCTGAGAATAGGAAAAATTCCTAGTAATTATCTGGTTCCTCTGATACATGAGGAAGACTTTTCTTAATTCTTCCTAAATACAATACTAACAATTATTTGGGAATATTATTTTATCACTTTTACCTTTGTTTATTTATCTGTAGAAAGAAAAGTCTTACTAAATTATTTTTACAAGGTTTTTGTTCTAAAAGTCTCTGATCCTACAGTAGAAAACCAACATTGACATGTATCCATTTGTTTTTAATGTACACATACTATGTTTTGTGGGGGTGGTGTTTGTATATGTGCATGTTTATATCTATGTACATGTATAATACTATTCCTGCTTTCTTAAATTGATATTTTTCAAAATTCAAATATTTAACAGTAAAACAACACATCTATTAAATTATCATAATCTAAGTTTTAATATACACCATACCTTAATAGACTTTCCTAAAGCACTTTAATTCAGTAATTCTGGACATTTAGAAAACTATTTTCTAAATGTCCTCAAAGTGGCCTTAACATATAGCTTCACTTTTGTCCTGTGGGTTTATTTATAGTATGGTCTGTCTGTATTTCGTTTCATTCCAAAAAAAAAAATTAGTAGTGGAATCCTGCATGAAGTTAATTTACCAAATGAATTAAGATAAAGTAAGCTAAAAAGTTAAATAGCCATGCATTGAATTCATAGCAAATTTTTATTTTACTTTATTTATAACATCTAGATCATTTCTTTAAAAATTACAGCATTTCATTTTGGTAACTATTGTGCGAAGTACTGAACTCTTTGAATTCATTTTACTTTGGTAGGTATAATTTAAACTACGCAGCACTGACACTTCATAAAGTTTGTTTGGTGGACATTTGCCCCTGTTTCCAAAAGTTAGACAGGTAGGAGAATGTTATTTCCTTTTTGGGCTTCAGTTCAGCCACACTATGTTCTCAACACCACTCTTAATTGGGTCTGTGAGACACTGTCTCTAATGCATCAGAGGTTTCTCCATTCCACAGATTCCTCAATCCAACTTTAAATTGCTTTGGGAATTGGGGAACAATTACAATAACTGTTGCATAACAAATATTTACTCTTCCACATCTATGGAATTGGGTATGGCTTGTTGAACCTGACCTTAATTCAGACAGCTGACATAAATACTATGAAAAAAGTGCCTGGTTCCTGTAGGAGGTGAACATAATTTATCATGATAAAGGTGAGTCCTGAATACCTTGAAACCCTACCTTTTCATTCATTTAAAAAACTATTATTAAATAAGAATATATACTGTGAATAACATTAGGAAAATAAATTCCAATTTATTAATACCAAAGAACCTATGGTTTAATATTATCATTATTATAATCTGTCCAATGCTGGCCAATCTGCAAAAGCAGTTTCCATATGCTTCCTGAATTTATTTAAAATCTTTCAGAAAATTAAGGTAGGTATTTCTATCACTATTTTACAGATGAAAAACAGAGCCTATATCTTAGAGGAAAAAAGACTCAAACCTAGAACTTTTGTTTGTAAGTCCCAAGTACTTTTTCACTATCTAAACCTTTACCCTATGTGTTCAAGTGACTATTAGGTGACTCCTGTATATTTACAGTGAATACACTGGCTAATTTCTGTGTTAGATGGCAGCTTGTTAGTAGGGACAGGATGATACTATTATTTTTAAGCTTAGAGCTTGCTGCCAATGAACAATGGGTGTACATTAAGTTGTCCTGAACTTGAATCCACAAATACCATATAGGGAAATTCCTTAAGAATCTAGAAAGTAAACCTTCCCCTATTCAGTCAATACTCATCCTCTATGTGCAGCCACTGTGGTAGGTCACAGTTGTACAGGGATGAGCAGGAGAGACAAGCTGCTTTCCCATGTCTCTTGCTATCTCCTAACATGAAATTGAAGTCCTGGGAGCAGAAGAAATCTAAAGGCAGAAGACAAACCTGGCTCAAGGTGAATAGAATCAGGGAAGGAATTTCTGTGTAGGAGAGGAAGGCTAAGGTTAGGTGGCAGGAGATAGGGTTTAGTAACCTAAGATGTATTGTTGTTACATTTGTCTGGAAGGGGAAGAGAACAGGCTCTCTAGGAATGGACCCAAGAGAGGCTGGATCTAAAACATTGCTATGGTTTTTCTGGTAAGTCAATGTCTTGCTATCATCTTCCTTTTGATTTCATGACTGGGATCCTCAAAGTGTGCTTATTCCTCTCTTATCTAAGGCATCCCCTGATCTACATCTGAACATCACTCAAGGAGTATATTGATTTATACTAAGAAGCAGTGTAGGATGCATGTAGAATACTTTGACAGCAAATGGACTATTCTCAGACATAAGATTCAGTCTCACAACCCTGAACATTCCTCTGTGATTAAAGTTAAGTCCTGGAGACATAAGCCTTCTCCCTGTACATTGTTATCGGAATACAATTAAGTGTCACCTGAATTATCTCAAATTATTCTGTGGTATCAGAATCGATGACCATTCTCTGTTGTTTATGCATGATTTCTGTACAGATTTTAATGCTACTTGTTAGACATGGAAGAGGTGGAAATAGAATAGGCTTTGGATTCTGCTTCTCCTTATTATTAGCCATGTGCTTCAAACAAGCAAATTAATTTCAAGTATAACATCTGTCACATAGGAAACTGATCAAACTTATTTTAGTGATTTTTAAAACTTAAATAAACAAAAATTTTTGAGGATCCTTTTGGTCTAAAGCTGAATAAATGTAAGTTAAAATTGCTTTGAATTTCAATGTTCTCATTCCTTGTTTGAGCATTCAATATTCTCTCAGTGTCTGTCTTCAGAGTTGGACATTTTCTACTTGGTATTCATTAATTAAGTTATTTCCAAAGTGAAATTTGTCTAGTTGGCTTCTGACTCTAAGACATGTTACATGGCAGAGAAATTTTCCCGCTTCTCATCACACTTCATCACACTGTGAACTGAGTGTTAGAGTAGTAGCTGTGCTGGTTAACCTGAAAACTGGCGGTGGTCTTGAAAAGATGATTTTTATGTGTCTGTTTCAGGTAGTAATTACTGATAACCTAATGAATCTAAATATCTTATTTCCTTGGGTAACATATATGCTGAGAAACCTCATAAAATTACATCATTTGATATGAAGCTGGATGGGAAGCTAAAGCCAAGGGGTCTAAACCTTGTCTTCTGCTTTGTTTCTAATAATGGGCCCCTTCTCTATTAAAAGAAGTATCAATTGCTATGCCTGGTCATTGGTCCTTTAGTATACCTGCCTCATTTTTCAGGTGTGCCTGATGCCAGTCCTCCACAGAAACTCCCTTGTCTGAAAAGCAGGTACTGGGAAATCATAACTCCTGAAGGCTGATCAACCTGTTTTTCTTTTCTGGAACATTCCATTTCTTTTTTTTTTTTTTTGCGGTACCGGGGATTGAACTCAGGGGCATTCTACCTCTGCGCTATGCCCCCGGCCCTATTTTTTATACTTTATTTTGAAACCGGGTCTCATGAAGTTGCGGAGGGCCTCACTAAGGAGAGAGAGAAAGAGAGAGAGAGAGAGAGAGACAGGGAGAGAGCGAGAGTGCTGAGGATGGCCGCGAACCCGGATCCTCTGGTCTCTGCCTCCCAAAGTACTGGGATTACAAGCGTGCGCCACCACGCCCGGCTCCATTTCTCCTTTTTTATTTCAAACCTATGTCCTTTTTAATTTTTCTGTGTTTCCGACTGTGGTCTAAATTTGAAATTATTTCACAATGCTCTCTTGATTCGTTTCTCATTAACCACCTTCCTGGACTACTTATAATATACACCCTGACCACATGATGCAATTGTAGTCAATATCAAACTGTTCCATGAGTCGTTTTCCTGTTTCCCTCACTAAATTGTGATGTTTTTGATGGCAGACATAATGGGTCATACTTTTCCTATCCTTACTTGGGATTAGAATAGGATTGTGCTTAAGTTGGACTATCAGTAATATTATACACATATCATAGTAGTCAGGCAAAAGGTTTATCCTGGTTTTATGATATATTTGTTTCAACAGTAAGATGTGGCCCTGTAGTTCACTGGAAAATGCAAAAGAATGATGTTCTTGGTCATTTTCCAGGTTGTTAAGCCAATCCATACAATAAATACAAAAGAAAATTTATTGGAATCAGAAACACTGGGATAATCAGCCAATTCGGGTATATAAACTAACATCTTGCCACTGAAAATATGGCCCTATAAAGTCTACTTCATCATCCCCTGGAAATTTATTAGAAATGCATATCCACAATCCCTGCTCCTGACCTACTAAACAGGAATTTATCTTACAACAAAATCCTCAGGTGGTTCATATGGATACAAAATTTCAAAGACTGAGATAGTCTTTGAAATTCTTCATTATTCCACCAAGGCCAAAAAATTCAGATTATGTTTGATGGGAAAAAAAGGTCTAACAACTTTTGGTGGTGTTTGTAGTTCACATAGCTTTAGACCTGATTGCCAAAGAACTGAGCTTCATGTTCCACATTTTATCTATAGGCTGGAATAAATTCAACCACATTTTGTCTTTCATGTTTGGAAAAAAATATGGATACCGAGAAAATGCATTTGGTTTTCGTAAAGTATTTTGTGGTACACACACATACACAAATATATTTAAGCATTATTACTGTTTTCTCAGGTTAACTTAAACATCAGGAATAATTCTGAAGACACAGAATAACACAAATGAAGAGAAAATATGCATTGTCCAAACATTCTTCATCATATAAATGCTGAGCTGGTCTATGCCATGGTCCTGCCATAGTTAAAATGAGATAGTAAGAGCAAGCTGTCTTTCTGAGATTAACAATTAACTTTATGTTTGAACAGATGTTAAATTGCTGTGTTTGTGGTTCCATTTGCTGTGGTCAACTGGTTGCCCTATGAAAATACACTTTTAAATGACTGGAAAGAGAGTCTGAGTTTTAGGTAGAAAGACACATATAAATCAAACCTGCTTTAAATTTCTGAGCATTTCTATTTAATATTGAATTGAAATTCTTGTCTTTGTTGTCTTTTGCCTTCTCCACCGTTCTCTTACTGGGCTTGACTAAATGAAGAAGTCAAGTTTTCTATCTCATATATTCTTGGGCTTTTAGAAAACTTAATGGAGAGTGTCCTCAACAACAAGGAAGCTTGCTTCTGAATTTTCTTCTGATCCTAGATAAATCTTTACATATTAAAGACAGGGCAGAGAAACTTTCGATATATGGGTATGGTTATATTTCAAGCACAAACACTGTTGACAATAACTGAATGATGGGGCTTTGCAGCACTCTCTCTTTCACCCTAGAATAATGCTTATACAAGATATGTGTTATGTTTGTTGCTTGATTATGAAAATATTTTATGTTGGGTCTTCCTTTGTCATCCTGAAAGTTGGGACATGTACAAGATAAACCAGACATTTGTAAGAGAATTCATTCTTCTTGGGCTCTCTGGTTACCCACAACTTGAGAATATTTTCTTTGTTCTGATTCTAATTATGTACCTAGTGATTCTAACTGGCAATGGCGTTCTGATCATAGTAAGCATCTTTGATTCCCGTCTCTACACTCCCATGTACTTCTTCCTTGGCAATCTCTCATTCCTGGATATCTGCTATACATCTTCTTCTGTTCCATCAACATTGGTGAGCTTAATATCAAAGAAAAGAAACATTTCCTTCTCTGGATGTGCAGTGCAGATGTTCTTTGGATTTGCAATGGGGTCAACAGAATGTTTACTTCTTGGCATGATGGCTTTTGATCGCTATGTGGCCATCTGTAATCCTTTGAGATACCCCAACATAATGAGCAAGGGGGTGTATGTACTGATGGCTTCTGTGTCATGGTTCTCCGGTGGAATCAATTCAATTGTGCAAACATCTCTTGCCATGCAGCTGCCTTTCTGTGGGAATAACATTATCAACCATTTTACGTGTGAGATCTTAGCTGTCCTCAAGCTAGCTTGTGCTGATATATCACTCAATATTATTACCATGGTGATATCAAATATGGCCTTCCTGGTTCTTCCACTGCTGGTCATTTTTTTCTCCTACGTGTTCATCCTGTACACCATCTTGAGAATGAAGTCAGCCACAGGGAGACGCAAGGCTTTTTCTACCTGCTCAGCTCATCTGACCGTGGTGATCATATTCTACGGCACCATCTTCTTTATGTATGCAAAACCCAAGTCCCAAGACCTCCTTGGGAAAGGCAGTTCACAAGCTATAGAAGGGTTAATTTCCGTGTTATATGGTGTATTGACTCCCATGCTCAATCCTATAATCTACAGTTTGAGAAATAAAGATGTTAAAGCTGCTATGAGTTATTTTCTATGTCTTAAAGCTGTTCATCAATAACACCAAAGGGAAATGTAAGTCTTTCATGTATAAGTAATTTGATGTAGCCATTCCATAATACACATGTATATCAAAACATTATTTTGTATACCATACACATGTACACATTTTATTTGTAATTTAAAATAAAATTTGAAAGTAGAAATGACATCATTGTGTAATCATAGAGGATCTTATTTGGAGAAAGCAACATTATGGAGAGATTTTTATTCTTTGCCTTCTCTTGCCCTAGTCAGCTAAATTCACTGAGAATAGTTTGCTATTAAGTAAGATTTTTTATTAAGTGGCACTGGGGATGGAACCTCTGAGCTATACACCTCCAGCCCTATTTTATTTTATTTATTTTGAAACAAGGTCTCACTAAGTTGCAGAGGGCCTCACAAAGTTACTGAGACTGGTCCCGAACCTGCAATCCTCCTGTTTCAGCCTTTCAAGTACTGGGATTACAAGTGTACTGGGATTATGCACAGCTATTAATTAAGCTTTTATAAGAGGTCCTGATCTATCTCTTTCAAAGACAATGAATTCCTTTGGAATCGTATCCCTGGTGCTATCCATAATACGTGATGCTGGTATATTTGTGGCAACAGAGTGGAAAATATCACATGTAAGCTTTGAAAACAGATGGCAGGAGTACAAATTCTACTGTATCACAAACTACTTGAATTGTATTAGGCCAGTTATTCATCCTTTTTAAATCGTAGTTTCCTTATTTTCAAAAAGTGAGTCAATAAACAGTGCTCCTAGTGTTACTGTAAAAACCAGTAAATTGCACAAAATATGCAGTATAGTGCCAAGTTCATAGTAGTTCTCTTTGTAGTGGATGTTGAGGTTAACTTTTCCTATTGACTTGGAATTTAGGGATCAACTTAAAGATTAAGAATTGAAGACGAAGGGCACTAGCTAGTACCGCTTACTTTTGTCACCTACCAATTATTAGAGTCTGGCATCTCCCTCTTTAAGTCTTTATATTAATATGAAGCACCATTCCTTCTTGCCCTCTCCCTGACATATCTATATAAAGAAAACACCAACCATGGTTTCCATGGAAAACTGGGAATGTTGTTTGTTCTAATTCAAGTCAAACAAGGAGGTGCTGCTAAAGAGTCTTTTGAGGCTTGGGGTGTCTTCATGACACATGAAATACTTCATGACACATGAAAATTCTATGAATATCAAATTTAAATTTCCAGAAAGTTAAAAAACCTGTGTTTATAAATAATTATACATTATTGCAAAAGTGGTATCTACTATAGGGTATCATATATTCCTTAACGGTTTCCCCCAAATCTGGCAATTTTTTATAGTAAATATCAAATTTTTTATAGTAAATATAAAAAATTTTTAGTTGTAAAAAACCACAAATCTGTCTTGGTTTGATATTATTAATTCGAGTACAGAACTTTTTCAGTTTTACTCTTTTTAAAATATATTCATGTACATGCATGCACACGTCTGTGTATATTCTGTACAACCTTATCTATATTCAAGGCCTTGTAACTACTAATATAATCAAACTATGTTACTCTTCCTTCAGTACCAAGGAACTCCCTCTGACCATCCTCTGATGGTTAATGTTGATGTGTCAACTGTTGGGCTATGATTCCCAGTTGCTCGGTCAAATAACAGTCTAGATGATGCTATGAAAGTGGATTTTAGATGTGATGAAACTTTAAATCAGTAGACTTGAGAAAAGTGGATTAGCCTTCATAATGTAGGCAGATCTCATTCACTTGTTAGCATTAGAAGGAAAATCATTAGGAGAAAAATCAGTTGATGACATTATGAGAAAAGGCTGAGTTCCACAGAAAAGGAAGGAATTCTGCTTCCAGACTGTCTTCAGATGTGAGACTGTAACATGAACTGTTGCTGGAATTTCAGACTTCCCAGCCCTGACAATTGCACGAACCAGTTCTTTAAAATAAGTTTTTGGCTCCTTTGTAAAAACTCAATCGGCTAGCCAGGCGTGGTGGCGCACGCTTGTAATCCCAGTACTTTGGGAGGTGGAGACTGGAGGATCTGGGTTCACGGCCAGCCTCAGCACTCTCTCTCTCTCTCTCTCTCTCTACCTAGTGAGGCCCTCCGCAACTTCGTGAGACCCGGTTT
>PVJS01042378.1:0-17537 GCA_004027185.1 Glis glis | reverse complement strand
GTGGTGGCACATGCTTGTAATCCCAGTACCTTGGGAGGCAGAGACCTGAGGATCCGGGTTCGTGGCCAGCCTCAGCGCACTGTCTCTCTCTCTCTCTGTCTCTCTCTCTGTTTCTCTCTGTCTCTCTCTCTCTACCTAGTGAGGCCCTCCGCAACTTCATGAGACCCAGTTTCAAAATAAAGTATAAAAAAAAATAGGGCCTGGGGTGTAGCGCGGAGGTAGAACACCCCTGGGTTCAATCCCCGGTACTGCAAAAAAAAAAAAAATTGAGAAAGTTTTTTATAAAAGTGCAATTTCATGTTCTACTTAAAAACTAGGTGTTCTATAGGAAGTTGTAGAATATGCAAAACTAATCTATGGTGATAGGAATTAGAACCGATATGGTAGGGATTGACAAGGGAAATTTCTGAGTGACAAAATGTTCTATTTATAGTAGCCTGAAATGCACCAAAAAACTGATTAAGCCATATGTGGATCTGTGTGGTTCAGTGTATGTAAACTGAACTTCACTATAAAGAATGTTCTAAGCCAGGCTTGGTGGCGCACACCTGTACTTGGAAGGCTGAGACATGAGGATCACCAGTTCAAGGACAGCCTCAGCAACTCTCTGCTTCTGGGAATTTAGCTTCTATAGATTCCAGATATAAATAACATCATATAGTGTTTCTTTCTGTGCCTGAGTTATTCACTTTGCATAATGGTCCCCAGATTAATTGTGTTGTCAGAGATGACAGGATTTCCTTCTTTTTTTTGGTACTGGGGATTGAACCCAGGGGCATTCTACCTCCAAGCTACACCCCCCAGCCCTATTTTTTATTCTTTATTTTGAAACAGGGTCTCACTAAGTTGCTGAGGGCCTCGCTAAGTTTCTGAGGCTGGACTTGAGCCTGCAATCTTCCTGTCTCAGCCTCCCAAGTACTGGGATTACAAGCGTGCGCCACCACGCCCACCTGATTTCCTTCTTTTTAAAGGCTGAATCGCATTCCACTGTGCGTATACACTGCATTATCCATTCATCTCCTGATGGACATTAGATTATTTCCATGTCTTGGCTATTGTGAATGCGCGGCAATGAACATGGAGTGCTGATATCCCTTTGATGTATTGATTTCAATTCCTTTAGATAATGCTCAGGAGTGTGATTACTGGATTATATGGTAGTTCTATTTGTAGTTTTTGAGGAACCTTTATATTGTTTTCTATAATGGCTGTACTAATTTACATTCCCGACAACAATATACAAGATTTCCTTTCCCCATATCCTCACCAACATTTGTTATCTCTAATTTTTTTAAATAAAAGGCATTCTAACAGGTGTGAGGCGACATCCATTGTGGGTTTAATTTGCATCTTCCTAATGATTACTGATGCCAACACTTTTTCATTTACCTGTTGGCTATCTGTATGTCCTTTTTTTTTTTTTTTGGTACTGGGGATTGAACCCAGAGGCATTCTACCTCCAAGCTACACCCCCAGCCCGATATTATTTCTTATTTGGAAACAGGGTCTCACTAGTTTGCTGAGAGCCTCACTAAGTTCCTGAGCCTGACTTTGAATTGTGATCCTCCTGTCTCAGCCTCCCAAGTACTGGGATTACAAGCATGTGCCACCACGCCTGGCTATTTTGGGGGTCTTTTTTTTTTTGGACTAGGGATCGAACCCACGGCAGTGCAGTTGGAAGGGAAGCGCTTTGCCATTGAGCTACCTCCCAGCCTGTATGTCTTCTTTTGAATATGTCTTCTTCTGTTCAGGTCCTTTGCCCATTTTTTAATCATGTGTTCTTGTGATTGAGTTCTTTGAGTTCCTTATGTATTTTAGATATTAACCCCTTATTAGATGTGTGATTTGCAAATATTTTCTCTCATTCTGTGGGCTGTCTCTTCACTTTGTTCCCTTTGCTGTAAAACGCTTTTTAGTTTGATGCTGCCCTATTTGTCCATTTCTGCTTTTGTTGTCTGTGTTTTCAGGGTCATATCCAAAAATAATTATTGCCCAGACTAATACAGTGGAACTTTCCCCATATGTTTTCTTCTAGTAGTTTTATAGCTTTGGGTCTTAAACTTAAGTCTTTAATCCATTTTGAGCTGACTTTTTTTTTTTTTTTTTGCGGTACCGGGGATTGAACCCAGGGGCGTTTTACCTCTGAGCTACACCCCCGGCCCTATTTTTTATTCTTTATTTTGAAACCGGGTCTCACGAAGTTGCGGAGGGCCTCACTACGTAGCTGAGGCTGGCCACGAAACCGGATCCTCCGGTCTCCGCCTCCCAAGTACTGTTGAGCTGACTTTTGTATATGGTGTGAGAAAAGGATCTAATTTCATTCTTCTGCATGTAGTTAGCCAGTTTTACCAATACCATTGATTGAAGATTGCTTAAAGAAAAAAAATGATTTTTTTGGTACTGGGGATTAAACCCAGGGGCATTCTAGAATAACTCCGAGCTAGCCCAGCCCTCTTTATTTTTTGCTTTGGAAACATGGTCTCACCAGGTTTCTGAGGCTGGTCTTGAACCTTTGATCTTACTATCTCAGTCTCCCAACTACTGGAATTACAGGCATGTACCACCACACCCAGCAAGAAAATTTTTAAATGGAAGTGTTACTCAGAGTCCAGCGAGAGCTGAGTAGCAGCTGTCTGTCTTGGCTTGGACCTGCTTTCCAGATAGGCACAGACCCACCTGGTCCACTTCAGTCATTTTCTTTAACTACCTGACCCTTTGTGGGAGCCTCCCATGTTTGACTGGCAGTGGAGAAAATAGAACTGCTTCCTAGTATGTGAAGTGTGCAAGAAAAAACACAATCCTGACTAGCTTGAATCAGTCAAGCAACTCACCTATTCCCCTCTCTATTAACAGTATTCTCAAATCTTGGAATTCTCAGTCTGTTGATCTAATGCCCACCTTTTTATTTATTTATTTATTTATTATTTATTTATTTATTTATTTACCATACTAGGGATTGAACCTGGGGGCACTCTACCACTGAGCCACACCCCTAGCCATTTTATTTATTTTATCTTATCTTATTTTATTGTGCTAGGAGATTGAATCCAGGAATATTCTGCCTCTGAGCTACACTCCCAGCCCTATTTTATTTTTTATTGGGAAACAGAGTCTCACTAAATTGCTGAGAGCCTCGTTAAGTGGCTGAGGCTGACTTTGAACTTGCAATCCTCCTGTCTCATCCTCCCAAGGATTATAGGTTTGCTCCACCATACCTGGCTCTTTTATTTTCTTTTGAGATAGGGTCTAGGTTGGCCTTGAACTTGCTACCCTCCTGTCAGCCTCCTGAATAGCTGAGATTAAAGGCGTGCACCACTATACCCACTTTCATTTCAAATGCCAAGGGTCCTCTGTACCTATTACTTTTGTTATTAGCACTTTACTTTTATTATGTCCATTCCTAAAATAATATTATCTACTGTGGAAATCCTAGAAAATGCAGATAAAGAAAAAATGAGATAAAATTACCTAAAATTCTATCATCAAACACAATATCTGTTTGCCAGTTTATGGAAAATGCTTTCAGATCTTTCTCCACACATCTACATATTTTATATTAAAATATAGTTGATAAACCAGCTGTAGTGGTGCATGCCTTTAATCCCAGTACTTGGGAGGCTGAGACAGGAGGATCACAGATTCGAGGCCATCCTGCAGCAACTTAGTGAGGCCCTCAGCAACTTAGTGGGACCCCATTTCAAAATAAAAAGGGTTGGGGGTGTAGCTCAGAGGTAGAATGCTCCTGGGTTCAATCCCAGTACCACACACACATAAAAAGTATTTGGTAAATTTTAGCAGGCAACTGCTCAATTGGTAAGATGGACAATAATGACAAATCAAAAGTTAAAGATGATAGAGCAAGCATAGCGTGTGTCTCCTCTCTATCCTAGAACTCCACTTAAATGGCTATAAAATGATGCAGCCAGGGGAAAACTCTGAAGAGAACGATATAGGAAAATGTTTGGAAGCAAGTTAGCAATGAAACAACTAAGAATCAGTGCAAGAAGGACTACCGTGGGAATGCAAGAGATCCTCTAGAAAAGACCCAGAGAAGCAGTGAGCGTGGAATCAGCAGCCACAGAAGCCATGCCTGAGCAGGAGTTCCTGAGCAGAGCGATGAGTGCAGTCTCTATGGATCAGTAAGAGTGAACTAGGGCTGCTAATAGGATTGTTGGCACGATAGGGTACAGCCATCCCTCAGTATCCATGGGGATTGTTCTAGTACCCCCCCCCTGCAGTGGATACGGACATCCACAGGTGCTTAAGTCCCTTATATGAAACCCATAGTATTTGTATATAATCTACACACATCCTCCCATATACTTTTAATCATCTCTAGATTATTTGTAATATCTAATGCAATATAAGTAGTTGTTTTATTGTATTGTTTAAGGAATAAAGGCAAAAAAATTCTGGATGTTCAGGACAGACACAGGGTTTTTTCAAATATTTTCAATATGTGGTTGGTTGGATCTGCAGATATGGAACCCACAGACACAGAGGGCCAACTGTAAATCTTTTCTCTTTCCGGCATTCAGACAGAGGGTGAGCCCAGGCCTGCAGGCTGGCTCTTGCCCTGTCACCCTAAAGTGAAGCTGGCTACCAGCAAAGCCCACTGTGGTACCCAAGGCCTCCTTATCTCCATTTTGTTCGTTTTGATCAGGAAGAACCCTATCCTAGAAATGTGTATATATATGTGGAGGAAAAATGTACCAATTAGCCAAAAAAGTAAATGAAATCTGTAATATATAAAGAACATATATAACCAAGGACCTGACATATGAAGGAGGAAGAAAAAAATCAAGATAAACAATTACTCTTTCTAAAGGAGAGAGAATTGAGGGAAAAGGAAATCACTTTTAAAATAACTAAGCACCCTTAGAATGATCAAAAAGATATCATTTCCATACATCAAAAACAGAATGCTATTAAGAAGGAAAAATGAAGCCGGGCATGGTGGCACACTCTTGTAATCCCAGTACTTGGGAGGCTGAGACCGGAGGATCTGGGTTCCCAGCCAGCCTCAGCTACTTAATGAGATGCTCCGCAACTTAGTGAGACCCTGTTTCAAAACAAAGAATAAAAAATAGGGCTGGGGTGTAGCTCAGAGGTAGAATGCCCCTGGGTTCAATCCCCAGAACTACAACAAAAAGAAGGAGAAATCAGAAAACAAAAGATCTCAAAAAAGTTTTAAATTATTACTAAAATAAAAATAATTTATTTTGTAACCAGTCTGGGCAAAATAGCAAGACCCTATCTCAAAAATAATAATAAGTGGTAGTGATAGTAGTTCTTAGAAAGGCCAAAAGATAGAGTTTTTAAGTCTCCCAGCATGCATAACTAAAGGTCAAATAAATATGCTAGGAATGAGAGACAGAGAAATAATCCAATACATCTATCGGAGCTCTAAAAATGTATCATAGGTGGGGGGAACCAGCAGGTAGGGGGAGCTGCTAGTAGAATTTAATGTCAAGAACAGAAATGCTAAATGTATAGAACAATCCCACACAGCCCCACATGAATACCAGCCTAAATACCAATTTCTCTTAAGAAATGCTGATTTAGTGTTGAAAATCAACCTACCAGAAGAACCAATAACAAAGCATGATTTTAACAAAGTGATTGCTAAATGGAACTAGAGTTAGGGAGAGGTGGAGCGTAAAACTATTGCTTTTCATTATTAGCCCTGCCTATCAATTTTATGTCTGTATTATTTTGACTAAGTTATTATGTTAGAACAAAAAATGACTAGTCAGCCAGTAGATTCTCCTATTTTCACTTAAAGAACTTTTTCTTATTAGAGTATCTGCCATTCAACGTTAAGCACCAATTTGAATTACTGAGTTTTTTACCCCAAAGATTCTGGGGGCATGTCTTGTGAGTATTAATGATCTTTCAAGTGTTCCTGGCTAGGAAATAAATGTTGTAACTTATCAACTTGTGAGGTCACAGCAAATTAGTCCTGAAAGGGATTCAGTTTCTTTAATAGAATTGAATAAGTTCTCTGTGGCAGGGTGGTTTTGATCAGCAGTTCTCTGCATGACAAAGGAGGATTGGGATATGGTCACATAACAAGAGCACATGGCTTCAGATTGGAACCTGCTGCCTGCCTTTTATGGTCTTCCAAGACCTGATCTTACACTGCCTATCTGGCTTCACCCACATTTCCTGTGACCAGCAAAGAAACACTGGTAGAAAAGTGCAATTTCTACCTGTGTTTTGGGTATTCTGTGAACATGTCCTATTGATTTTTACCTTTACGCTTCTCTAAAGAATCATGTCCACCCCTTCGCTTTCTATCCATTATTCTAGAGTCACTTTAAATCCAGTATCTTTGCTTAAGCTTTCCTTGACTTCCTGCCTTGCTTCTAATTTGATGAAAACCACTGTGCTTCATAAACAAGAAATCACGACAGGTGGTAATACATGCCAATAATTCTTATAATTTAGATGAACATTTTGACATAATTTGATACACACTTCATGAGGCAGCACTGGATAAGAACATGGTCTGTGACATGAGGCAAACCTAAATTCCAATCCCGCTGATATTCTCCATTGGGGCTCAGCCACGTCATCTGCACCACTTGACAGTTCTTACCTTCTGTGGGTGCTGTGGGTCTCTAACTGCAGTCTTAATAAGTGTTAGCTACTATGACAAATAAGAAACCTATATCAATGTCTGCCATTCATATCATTTGAAGTCAGTTTATTGTAATGTGCTCATCTCATAAGTTACCCAGTACTTGTAATCAGTATCTGCATTGTTTAAATATGAACTATTTATTATTGTAACACATATAAGCTCACCAATCAAAAAACAAACCCCATTTATAATAGCAAAAAATTGAAAGTAGCCTAAGCATCTAATAATAAGGGGGTGGTTAACTAAATCATGGTGTGTGTGTGTGTGTGTGTGTGTGTGTGTATGAAAATATTCAACCATTAAAAACTATGCTTATAAAACTGTTTAATGACATGAAAAAATGCTTATGATATAATGTTAAGTGAAAAGAACAATTTTTTGTGGTACTTGGGGATCAAACCCAAGGGCATTCTATCTCCAAGCTATACCCCCGCCCTTTTTAAAATTTTCACTTCTTAGAGCCTTGCTAAATTGCCAAGGGTGGTCTCAAACCTGCAATCCTCCTGTCTCAGCCTCCCAAGTACTAGGAATACAGGCGTGTGCCACCACATCTAGCTAGTGAAAAAACAATTTAAACCCAAAACTATTGACAGCATCTCAGCCATGTAAATATACCATACATATGTACATATATGTACATATATGCATGTATGATATACATGTTATATAATTTATGAATAGAAAAATACATTTCCAAATTTCCACAGTAGTCCTATATTAATTGTATAATAATAAGAAAAAAAGTAACACATTTTATATGCCAAATGCTCTTGGTCTCATTTCCTAAACATTGATATTTCCTCACCAGCAATCTCTTGGTCCCATCCCCAAAACTTCCTGTGTTCTCCTATGTGCTCCGTCATTTCATGTCTCCCTGCCTACCAAGAAGTCCTTAAGAGGAAGTAGATGGCTGCAGACATCAGATGACAGATTTCCTGAGGCCACGAAAAATAACTTATTGATCTCTAAGTGTAGACTATTTACATGTTATATAAATAGAGACAGTAGATTTATAATGAATAAATGGATAAATGAAGATCTGAGGCCTTGAGAAATGAACCAGGTGGAAAGAAGTAACTGTCTGATTGATTAAAAAGGTAATAATAAGCCAGGCATGATGACACATGACTAATCCCAATACTTGGGAGGCTGATACAGGAGGATCGCAGGTTTGAGGCCAGCCTTAGCAATTTAGCGAGACTTCCAACAACCTAATAAGACCCTGTTTCAAAACAAAAAATAAAAAAAGTCTGGGAGTGTAGCTTGGAGGTAGAATGCCCCTAGGTTCAATCCCCAATAACACACATATGCGCGCTCACGCGCGCGCACACACACACACACACACACAGGTAATAATAGAGCCAGGCATGATGGCATATACCTGTAGTTCCAGTTATGTAGCAGGCTGAGGCAGGAGGATCTCTTGAGCCCAAGAGGTCAAGGCCAGTCTGGGCAATATGCAAGATCCTGGCTCAAAAAAAAAAGGAGTAATATTACCTATTCAGAATATAATTGTCTAATGAATTACAAAGACCTTATTCTAAAGATTGGCATGATGGCGCATGCCTGTAATCCCAGTTACTCTGGAGGCTGAGACAGGAGAATCACAAGTTTGAGCCCAGCCTGAGCAATTTAGAAAGATCCTATCTCAAAATACAAAATAAAATAAGGGCTGACAATGTAATTCAGTGGTTATATGTGCAAAGCCCTCAGTTCAATCCTCAGTACTGGAAAAGCAAAAAAAGATTATTCTAAATGCTTTATAATTCTTACATTTAGCCTCGAAACAACAGAATTAGGACTAGCTTAAAACAAATTATCAAGCACCCACATAATGGCATGCTGGACAGCTACTTAAAATATAAAAGAGTAAGGAAGCTAGGTGTGGTGGCGCATGCCTGTAATCCCAATACTTGGGAGGCTGACACAGGAGGATCACAGGTTCGAGGACAGCCTCAGCAAGTAGTGAGACTCTCATCAAACTAGTGAGACCATGTTTCAAAATGAAAAAGTAAAATAGGAGCCGGGTGTGGTGGCGCAGCCTTGTAATCCCAGTACTTGGGAGGCTGAGACTGGAGGATCACAGGTTCGCAGCCAGCCTTAGCTACTTAGGCCCTCCGCAACTCAGTGAGACCCTGTTTCAACATAAAGAATAAAAAATAGGGCTGGGGGTGTAGCTCAGAGGCAGAATGCCCCTGGGTTCAATCCCCAGTACTGCCAAAATAAATAAATAAATAATAAAATAAAATAGGGCTGGGGTGTAGCTCGGAGGTAGAATGCCCCTGGGTTCAATCCCTAGTACTACCAAAATAATAATAATAGTAATAATAATAATAATAATAATGAAACTGTTTTGCACTGACATGGAAAGATGGTCAGGCCCAGGATACAGTGTGAAATGAAGAAGGCAGTACGTAGACCGGTGCCAAGGCGTGCTGCTGCTCATGGGGGGAAGAACGTATGTTCATGTCTGCTTACGCATGTACAAAATGCCTCTGGAAAGACACATGGGGAATTGGCACTATGGCTGCCTTCCAGCCACCGAACAGAAGTAAGACTTCACTTTATTCTTTTCATATATGAATTTTGAGTCCTGTGGATAGGTTGGTGATTCAAAAAGGTAATTAAATTTTAAAAAAAGGCAAATCATTATCCTTGTTACAAACGTGCAACCTGAGGTTGATTGAAATTAGGTACTCTGCCCACTGTAGTAATAATAATAGTCACATTTATTGAGCATTCACTGTGTGCCAAGTCCCATGATAAATATTTTAGAAACATTTTCTAATTTGTTCTTCATAGATCTATAGTGAGGGATTACTTTTATCTCAGTGCTACAAATATGAATCTGAAAGGAATATAATTTATTTCCCAATTTAGGGCACCTTGGGAAGTAATAATTACCCTGGGACAGCAGGCAGAAGCAAGGACCTGAGGTTGCCCCACTTACAGAGGTCGGGCAGCTTGCCAGAGGCCCTAGTGTGATGGCAGAGCCAGGACTGGAACTGGTCTACATGATTCAACAGTACGAACACCCAGCTACCATTTTCAGATAAGGAAACTGAGGCACAGAAAACTTGTGTACTTTGCAAAACAACCATTGCAGTTAAGTGCGAGTTTCTGCCTCTAAACATACCCTTCTGAACCCAAAACCCAGCATATGGTGTGGCGTCTCTGAATACTAACCTGGGAGCCCGTGGGCAGAGGAATTGAAGGGGAGGAGGCTGCATATAAAAGAGGGAAAGGAGGGCAGAGCTCTAGGCTAACTGCTCTGGCAGCCCGGCCTGCTGCGCAGGTGCACTCCAAGCTGTGAGGCAGCAGTTGCCTGGGTGCCGCCGCGAGCCGGCTGTGTGCTCCCTGCATAATGAAGGTAGCAGTTGAAATAATGCTATGTACATATACAAAATTATCAATACCAAGCTCAACGACATGTATGAGGAAGAGGAGGGAGTGGGTGGGATCCAGAGGGAAACACAATAAATATACCAATAAAAGTAGAAAAATAAAGAAATTCCTTTAATTTTCAAAAGAAAGGGAGGGAGGGAGGAGAGTCCTGCCCTTTCGGAGCTTATAGTTTATATTCAGGAGCAGCTTGTGTGGATTTTGGGGCCTTTTGCTCTTCCTATGTGTTGGGCCACTATAATTAATGTTTGCTAATACAGAAAAGCAGATAATCTGGTTATGCTAAGAGTCTCAGAAGTATAAAGAGAAAGCAGCTTTTCCCATTGCTTTCAGAAACAGGCAAAATCGCATGTGAAAATCTTTTTTTCTGGATTATAAATAATGAGGCCTTTGTTATATACTACGTAGTTATTTTTAAAGTTTAAGTCCTAAACTGGGCATGGTGGCACACACCTCTTATCCCAGGATTTGGGAGGCTGAGATAGGAGGATTGCAGGTTTGAGGCCAACCTTAGCAACTTAGTGAGACTCTCAGTAACAGCGAGACCCTGTTTCCAAATAAAAATAAAATAGGGCTGGGGTGTAGACCCTGGGTTCAGTCCCCAGCACCCCCAAAAAAAGTTTAAGTCCTGTTGCTCTAGGCAGTATCAAAATATTTTCATAGTAAATAACATTTATTTTTGTTGGTTGTTCATGCCACTGCCCATAGGGAAGATACGTGAAAGATATGTAAGCATGAGCATGCGCTTGCATATTTGAAATTAAAAGCTTAATATATACATTACTCAAGTTATAAATATGTAAATTGATTACTTAAAAAAAATAGATGGTTGCCCTGAGACTCACTCTTTTCCAATACTTGCAGTCCACAGAGAAAAATACTGTTTCAAAAGTTACAGCCAAGAAAAGTGTTACCGTCCTACTGAGGGCTCTTAGTTTCAGACTACAGAATCCATTCTAGCTGTTTTAAGCACAAAGGGGTTGAAGCAACATTTCAAATAAACTTGCCAAATTCTCTTCTCAGAATGTCATCACTGGAAACATTATTTAAAGACAAGGAGACATAGCGAGTTGAATGGTGATTGCCAGGGTCCAGGAAGAGGGCATGAGGGGAGGCTTTACTCAAAGGGAAAGAAGTTTCAGTTAAGCAAGAACAAATGCTAAAGATCTATACCACATAGAACCCACGGTTAACAATACTGTATTGTGCACATAAAATTCTACTAAGAGAGTAATCTTACATTAAGGGTTCTTATCACAAAGAAGAATAATGAACACAGTGGGTGGGAGGAAACTTTAGGAGGTCATGGAGATGTGTGTGACCTAGATTATGGAGATGGTTTCACAGGTGTTTACTAAGCTCCAAACTCATCAGGTTGCTTACACTAACTAGGTAGTTTTTATATGTCAATCATACCTCCATACAGTGATTTTAAAAGTAAATACATAAAGATGAGGCTACTAAGACCCAGACAGGCAAGTTATTTTTCCATGTTCATTCAACAAGCATTTTGAGCCCTAAGTACCACACACTGTACAGAAATTAACAGTACTAGGCTGTTTCCCTCATGGAACTCAGTCTGTTTTCCTGACAGGTTGTATAGCATCCTCACTCCATGAGCTTTAAAAAAAATACCGGTTCCTAGGGTTGGAGATTTAGGTCAGTGGAAGAGCACCTGCCTAGCATGCACAAAGCCCTGGGTTTAATACTTGACACCAAAAACAAAGCAAAACAAAAATGGATTCCAGAATTACTAAACCAGAATCCCTGGAGGGCCTGGAAATCTGTGGTTTTAAGCTCCTCTGGTGATTGTGAGGTGCTTCCAGGCATGGAAAGCCCAGGCCTAGTTGACCATGTCATGACACTATAGAACAGCTCAGATGCTACGAAGCAGAGCCAGGGCTAGGTCCTATCCTAATGTGCAATGTGGAACATCTTCCACAAAACCACAGTGAATCTCTATTATTGTGCAAGCGACTAAGTTGGGCTCTTCATTTTAAGTTAAAAATGTTCATGGTGGCACATGCTTGTAATCCCAGTACTTGGGAGGCTAAAACAGGAGACTTGCAAGTTCGAGGACAGCCTTAGCAAGTAGTGAGACTCTCATCAACCTAGTGAGACCCTGTTTCAAAATAAAAATAAAAAATAGGGCTGGAGGTGTAGTTAGAAGGTAGAATGCCCTGGGCTCAATCCCCAGTAACACACACACACACACACACACACACACACACACACACACACATTACTATCATTTTGATAAAAAATTTTATTTGTAAATACCTATGTCCTTTAAGTTTGATAACTACTTTGAATAAGAAATAAGGTTTGCATTTTGGGAATACTTTTGGATAGCTTATGCCCAAGTGAGTGTAGATAAATCCATTTTGTCACCTGCAAAATGATAGAGTTAAATTGAAATCTCACCCAGGTTACCTTCAGATCTAAACATCTAGAATTGAAGGTGTTATAAACCATTTTAAAATCCCTTCTCTCATAGCTGTGGAAAATGAGACTTGAACATCTAGGTCAGTTTGCTTTGTTGGTATTTTTGCTTGAGGTCCTGCCAGGAGATTTGTCCCTTCAGGCCATCTTAGAAGTGACTTTTCTCAGGTAAGGATTTGTGTAGTTCTACAACTTAGGGACTAACGGTTTCACTCCGCACACTGGAAGCTCATGATCTGCCAGGGGAGTGGGGTCATTTGATCTCCTTATGTTCCTCCCTTGGTTTCTTTGCCTCTCTCCTTCTGATAAGGTGGTTATTGATAGCCTTCAAGGCTTTAATTATTTAACCATTGTTGATGAGAATTACAAGTCCCCCCAAGAGAGATTTCATTATATGAGAAGAGAATGTTTCCTCATAACATCCTCTCCTCTCCCTTCCCTGTTGAGACAGCCCCGAGCTCCCAAAAAGACCTCTCAAAGAGACTCAGGTTATAGCCAGGGGTCTGGAACCTCAGAAATATTTGAGAAACCCCTCTTTTCTGTGTCTCTTCCTAACCTATAGAGAGTTATGGCTTCCCAATTTAGCAAAGAAAAATACAAGATACCCAATTAAAGTCAAAGAATAAATTTTTAATATATCCATGTCCCATGCAGTATTTGGGACATACTTATACTTTTAAATATGTGCTGCATACCTGACATACAAGTATAACTGGACCATCTGTTTTTTCTCTGACAAACCTACAGAGAAACCTAATGCTTTCCTAAGTCCGTCTAATGTTTTGAGATCTGAATTTCTTTGAGATTTGCTCCTGATTTAAACCCTTGGTAGTATGGTTGTGACAAAGCCTTATTTACCTAAAAAGTCGAGGACACCGCACTGCCCACCTACACACCTACACACAACTCCCTTTGGTTGTGAGAACATCAGCAAGACTTTCCTTGAGAATCCTGAGCCGAATATTTCTCTTTTGTCATTTGTTATTAAATATTTCAAAGAAACATAAGTAGAGATGGTGATACAATGCATTGTGAAGCATCCATGTATCCCCTCTTCTGATTTTTCCTTTTTGTTTGTTTGGGTGAGTAGATGGGGGACAGTGGGGTTTTGTTCTCCCATCTCCTGAGTCACTGACTGGCTGCACAGTAGAATCACTGAGTGCTTCTTAAACTCTCAATCCCTGCCTGCTTCCCAGACCAATTAAATCAGAATCCCTGGCAGTGGAGTCAGGCACCAGTCAGAGCTAAACCTGCCCAGGTGACTCCAGTGTGCAGCCAGGGCTGAGAACCAACGCACTGAGTGAAAACAGCAAATTCAGAGACGCATCTTCACTGCTGAAGTGTGCCCTGGTACTTGAAATTCCTCTTCAAAATGGATTTCAGGAACTTTTCAGGAAGTATATTATTTTATATCACATTATATTTATTATATTATATTGCATTATTATATTATACCATATATTAAAAAGCTGTGTGTGTGGTACTGGGGATTGAATTCAGGGGTGTTCTTCTAAGCTACATCCCCAGCCCTATTTATTTATTTTGAAACAGGTTCTCACTATGTTAATGAGACTGGCCTCAAATCTGTAATCTTCCTGTCTTAGTCTCCCAAGTACTGGGATTACAGGCATGTGCCGCCACTCCCACCTGTTTAAAAGTTTTTTAAAATAATCTCATCTGGCTTTAATCATGTCACTGATTCATTATTAACTTCCTAAAAGTCTATAATTTGCTTTTGTTTTCAAATGTTGCTTTGTGATTTTCTTGTGTCTTTTTCATATCTATTTCTTGCTCTCTGTTACATTAAAAACCAGTGGTTCTCAACATTAGAATCATCTTAGGATGCCTTAAAAACCAATGCTTGGAGTCAGACGTGGTAACACACACCTGCAGTCTCAGTGCTTGGAGGTTGAGATAGGAGGATCGCAGGTTCGAGGCTAGCCTCGGCCACTTAGTGAGACCTTGTTTCCAAATAAAAAATAAAACAAGGCAAGGGATGTAGCTCAGAGGTAGAATGCCACTGGATTCAATCCCCAGTATCTCCCCTACCGCACACACACACACACACAAAAAAAAAAAAAAAAGAGGAAAAAGGTCTGGTGGTATAGCTCAGCGGTAGAATGCCCCTGGGTTCAATTCCCAGTACAAAAAAAAGTTTTTTAAAAAGCCTAGACCTCATCTCCTAGTATTTGTCTAATTGGTCAGGTGTGAAACTAGGCTTTAGTTTTATTTAAGTACCTGGGGATGGGAGGCTGAGACAGGAGGATCGCAGGTTTAAGGACAGCCTCAACAAGTAATGAGACTCATCAACCTAGGGAGACCCTGTTTCAAAATAAAAATAAAATAGGGCTGGGGGTGTAGCTTGGAGGTAGAATGCCCCTGGGCTCAATCCCCAGTACCACAAAAAACAAAACAAAATAAAGAACCTGGAGAGATTCCAGGTTTATCCAGAGTTGAAATCCAGTATTTTAAATGTCAAATACCCACCGACTTGATCATCTGAATGTCCTGGGGAACTTTTAAAACATAATTGCTTTGGTTAATTAAATAAAAGGAATTTTAAGGCTCTAGAAGAAATGAGGGGGAGGCAAGTGTTCTTCAGATTAATGGGTGCAAATGAGGAATTCCTGGTGTTGGAGATAGCCAAAGGACTTTTAACAATAAACATAAGGATGCCTAATGTTTTAAGTTGTTTCCTCTGCTACATTTCAGTATATTATAATGGTTTCTAGAGTGGCCATAAAAAGTTAGATGAGGGGCAGCCAACCAGCCTTGCTAATCTAAAACAAAGACATGCGATCTCTGTCAGGTTCTGCTACAAAACCCTCCAGATTTATCATTCTTAGTTCATTTGGGCTGGTAAAACAAAATACCACAAACTGGATCATTTATAAACAATAGAAATTTATTTCTCACGGTCCTGGAGGATGGGAAGTCTGAGATCAAGTTGCTGGCTGTTGAGAGTCCAGTCTCACCATCTCCAAGATGGCGCCTTGGAGCTGCCTCCTCTGGAGGGGAGGAACATTGTATCCTCACCTGGCAGAAGGGACAGAAGGAATGAAAGGGCAGCCTCCTTCATCAAGGCCTTTTATAAGGATGACTAATCCCATTAATGAGGGGAGAGTCTTTATGGATCAGTCCCCCTAAAGGCCACACATCTTCATGGTGTTGTGTAGGTGATTAAGTTTCAGTGTGAATTTTGGAGGCAACAACAACATTCACACCATAGCATTTTCATATCATTCTTGTTGGTACTTGATCACATTTGCTGCTAGCATTTCATTTTATTCTAGTCTCTTGAATTTTCAACCCCTTGGATATAGGTATTAATTTTGCATGGTGTCTTATGGTTGATCACACAAGTCTGATTTCGTTTTGGCGAAAACCTGACTTTTTACCATGAAGAAGTTGTATTGACCAACATTAGCAGCCCAATCCATTTAAGGACCAATCTTACCCTCTTTTCTGTTTACTCCCCATATTAGTGGTCAGAGTTGGCCTGATTTACAGTTCCCCTTGTATAGAGCTAGAGGCAATTGAGTGTAGTCTTTAGCTACTGTACCTAATAGGAGCTTTTCTTAAAAGTGTACACATTGCCACTTATTGCTTTGAGAGGGAATAAGTCACTTATGATTTTTTATTTCATCCTATTTATTAATGCCTACTATATACAGAACAATATGTAAGGTGCTCTGGGGTCCTTAGAGGGTACCATGAGGAAGAGATACTTGGGAAGAGTTGTCAGTAAGATTTTTGGCATCTAAAATGGAGTTTTTATTTTCTCCCTTAGTGACACTCAGGAAATGCTTGTCTCCTACTGTTAATGAATAATTTTGGAGTACTATGGATCATACTGAAGAAAATGAAATCCTTGCAGCAACCCAGAGGTACTGTGTGGAAAGGCCCATCTTTAGCCATCCAGTCCTCCAGGAAAGACTACACACGAAGGACAAAGTTTCAGACTCCATTGGGGATAAACTGAAACAGGCATTCACGTATGTTGTATTTTAACTGTCTTCCTTTATTGTGCTATTCCTTTATGAGAGAAGCAAGGTTCAATGTGTAAAGAAAATCTGTTTGGTGAAGTGTAGGAAAAATGAATTGCGAGCACTTCTGATTTGCAAAGCCGTCCACGATGGTGTGGTCAGTGTTAGACATTTGGTTGAACATGGGCTTCAGCGTGTATTTCGCCATGTTTATTGAATTCCTGCCATGTTTTACATCTGTGGAAAAATTTACATAAGCAACCGACTTTCTAATTCTCCACCCACCTTCAAAATACCCACCTCTCCCTTTGTCTCCAGCAATGTTTCTGCTGCTCTTTTTCCCCATCGCTGACACCTACACCATTTATCAACATGGTCATGAATTTTTCCTTTTCATTCATGGATGTGAGGAAGGGAAAATGCCTTGATGTGAACTCTGCAAGGATGCTCCTCACTTGTAATTGTCTTTCTTTGTCTTCACAGATGTACTCCTAAAAAAATAAGAAATATCATTTATATGTTCCTGCCCATAACTAAGTGGTTGCCCGCATATAAATTCAAGGAGTATGTGTTGGGCGACTTGGTCTCAGGCATAAGCACTGGGGTGCTTCAGCTTCCTCAAGGTTAGTAGAATATCTGCCTATCTATCATCTATCTATATCTATCTATCTATCTATCTATCTATCTATCTATCTATCATCTATCTATCTATCTTTGTTTCCCTTGCTACCATCTCCTCATACAATTGCTTGGCCTTTTCTCATCCTGATTGCAAATTCATAGTTTTTATCATATCATTCTAGTAACCTTTACCTTTCTAAAGGAGTTCTTTAGAAATTTAGCCCTTAAAAATTACTAGTGATATTCATAATAGAAAATAGTAAGCCAGGTGTGGTGGCGCACGCTTGTAATCCCAGTACTTTGGGAGGCGGAGACCAGAGGGTCCAGGTTCGCGCCCAGCCTCAGCCCTCTCTCTCTCTCTCTCTCCCTGTCACTCTCTCCCTCTCTCTCTCTCTCTCTCTCTCTATCTCTCTCTCTCTCTCTCTCCTTAGTGAGGCCCT
>PVJS01042377.1:0-17539 GCA_004027185.1 Glis glis | reverse complement strand
CACACTGGGAATTGTCATGTCTTCTTGGTGAATGGACCTTTGTCATTATGTAACATGCATATTTTTGTATGTAATAGTAATTCATGTGATATTAGTATAGCCTCCAACATTCCTCTTGAGTCTATGTGTGGTCTATCTGTTCTTTCTTCTTAGTTTAAATGTATTTATTTCCTTGCATTTACAGAGTATTTCCACCCATGGTTTGCTTTGGAAGATGAGACTGATGATGTCACTCCCATCCCCCTCATATGAAAGCACAAGTTTAAGGATAAACCACATTAGTCTTTATCTGTGAACTTTCTAGTGTCTAAAAGATGCAGCACTGTAACAGGGAAAACTTATTCTCTCCACTGGAAGCCCTGGGCAGGTGATGATGAGATTCTGTAGACCTGGGACAGATAAAACCATACCAAATAGTTAAGTTAGAACCCAATATTATATTTGTTCCCCCTTTCTTTGTAACATCTGGAATGGAGAAAATGTATCATCCATGACCTGAAAAAATTATACTTGTAGACAGAACAGAGGTTGGGGCCTGATGTTCTTTTCTTTCCCAGTTTTTGTATTTTTCTGCCAGGGGATAAGCATTTGGGTAAAAAATTAATGCAGGCATGGATAAATGAATGCAAGAATTATTAGAAAGATGAGGATTTAGGGGAGATGAGGTTAATTTATTACAATAATATTCTGTCCTCAAATCATTCCTACAAAAAGTGGTAATTTCCCTGACCCTGGAAGCCTGGGCCACTATGAAGGAATATAGCAAGGGCAATTTATTCAACAGAAGGAGACTAGATGAAGTTTAAGATCACTTCTAAATGTAAGATCCTGGAACTCTAGGAGATACCAGTCCAGGGAAGCTCAGAAAGGTGTCCTGATCTCCCAGCTGAGCATCTCTGGGGCTGTAAGTTGCTCTAAAAACTTCCAACTTGTTCTGAGGACCCCAGAATAAAAGTTCACCATGCCTGCAGGCCTTTGTCTGCCCTGCCTGCCTTTAGAAAACTCACAGAGTACTAAAGCTGGAGTGTGCCAGGGGAGAAAGTCTTATGTAAGAAGTTGTTGGACAAGTCTGTGGTCATCTGTACTTTGAGAGTAGGGTAGGGACTGTTCAGAAAAAAACAGGGTAAAGTCTGGATAGGCGTGGCTTGAGTTCCCAAGGGATGCCAGGGGAGTGCCTTAGAAGAGGGAGAGCTTTTCTTTGACTTTGGATTGTGCAACTGGGTTGAGTGGGAGGGACTTGGGGTTGGCATGGAGCTCCTGCAAAGCCAGCACATTCCTTCTGCGCAGCACAGGGACGGACGGCACTCGCCCCTTGAGCTGCTGTCCTTCCAGGATGTGGCTCTACACTTTGATCTTGGCCTCTCTCTCTGCTTACACGGCTTGGGGTGAGTCCTTCTTTAATATAAATATGAAGGAGCATGTTTAAAATTACTTGTGGTGGGCTTAGGTGGGCACAGAGAAATATATGGAAAAGGAGGGACAGGTCTGGTTCTGTAGCTGTGCTCTCTGGCTACACCTGGACTTGGACCTGGACTTGGAAATAGACTTGGAGTAGCCCAGCCCCACCAGCCTTGGCCAGGATGAGATGCAGGGGGATAAACTCCCAGAAACCCCAGCTTCACGCATCGGCTACAGGAGGGCAAGGAGATAACCTTGTGCCTCACACATGAGCAATTAAGAGACCTCAGGTTATTTTTTTGATTAGTAGTCAAGATCTGGCCAGATATGGAAGGTGGCTTAGCAGATTATAAAAAGCTTCTTCTCAGGGGACAGAGTGCTGGTCTGAATCCCACTGAGCACTTCCAAGCTGGGTGTCCTTGGGTGATGTACTTAAGTCAGCTGTGCTTGGGTTACCCCATCTCCAAAATAGGGATGAAATAGACCTACCACATCAGACTTTAGTGAAGATGAAATGGGTGATTATTTTTAAGTATTTAAGGAGCTGTCTGGTCTAGAGAAGGTGCAGAAAAAGAACAAAGGTCTAATTTAAAATAGAGTCTATTAATGGAAATTTTGATATATGGTGAAATCAAATCAGGAGACCTTGGCCATTAAAAAATTACTTTGACAAAGATGGTGACCTAAATGAGGTAGTTGGGAGGGGGGTGGAGGGAAACACACTATAGCACATGATGTAGATACCAAACCTATAAGACTCAATCACTATCCAGAGCATGAAAGGGAAGGAAGCGAAAGGAATAGGGTGGGATTGGAGAGAGGACTAAATGAGCGATGTGTGCATGTATGATGTTGATACCCTGACATATATCAAAATGTATAATTACAATGCACCAATAACTGAACATAAAAAAAGAAAAAAAATTAATTTGCCACTCACAGTTCTGGAGGTGGGGGAACAGCACTGGGGTAGGGTGAGGCTCAAGGGAACCCACCATGGTCAGTTAGGAGGCAGAAGGAGAGGGTGTTGCTCTAGGCAAGAGCTATTTTTGTGGGTTGTCAGGAAGAAAGAGAAGAGACAAGGGAAGCCTGCATAGGGTTGGCAGGTTAGATTATTTTAGTGAACTCTGAGGCACAGGGACTTCCTAGCTGTCTGGTTCCTGGTTCTGGAATCTTAGTGCAGGTGGATACTGGCCTAGGGTATCAGAACCAGAGATGGTTGGTTCTGGATGGTTTGGACCCTGGAGGAGACAGGGTCAGCAAGGTCACAGGTCAAAGCATCAGACACAGAAAGCAATCCATGGTGGATACAGATGTGCAGCGAGGGTCCTCAACTCCATCACTGACATTTCATGGACCGAGAAGCTGAGAGTCAGAGGGAAGTGTCCATTCCCAAGGTCACCTGAAAATCATGCCCTGGTCTCTGTCTGGCATCTGAATCCAGAGCCATCGCTCTGGACATCAGTGTCAGGACAGCCCAGGCACATCTGGATTTAAACTTCTCTCTAGCCAGGTGACACTTTAGGAGCCTCATAACTGAGTGTAAGGTGGGATCCAAATTATGAGTGGAAAATTCCTTCATTTGCTGCCACCCCATTTCCATTTCTAGGAAGTTCATAAGGCAGTTTCCTAACCCCGTTGACTCATTCTGTAAGTGCGTATATTAACACTTACCTAGCAAGGCTGCTTTGAGGAATCATGTAAATGAGCTGGAATGCCCATCAGGCATACAGCAAGTGTTCAATATATGTCATTCCATGTGACAGTCAGGGATAACTTCTGTTGTTTCTATTCATGCACATGCCTCCCACCCTGTCTGCCCATGTTTTCACCCGGCAAGCTGGCTTCCACCCACTCCATCTGGGTGGAAGTTCATCCCTGAGCTAACACAGGCCACACACAGTGGTTTCTGTGTGGACTCACCCTCGTTCCCCTCTGTGAAGCGCTCAGCACTCTTCTGGCCCCTCCTTCTCTCTCCCTGGGCTTCCCTGACCCCTGCCCTCCTCCTGCCCCTGCCCCTGCCCTGGTGGGTGTTCTCAGTTGCAGCTGGGCTGTGTCTGTGCTCTATTCTCAGCTCTTTCTCTTCTCTCACACTGGCCCCTGCAGTGGAGTCACACCGTCTATAGTGCATGCCCTCACCTTCAGGTGGATGATTAGATCTGTCCCTTACCGACCTGCTGCCGGTCTGGAGGGGACTCAGCCTGTGGCATCTTCCTACCAGGATGTCTGACTGACTTCCCCAGTGAACCCTCTGCCAGGAGCCAGCATCTCCCACCTGCTCTACACTCCTCTCTTTCTTTCCACAGCCCCACGTCAGTCAGCCTCCAAGTCCTCCTTCCTAATTCCTCATATTCATCTCCATTATTTCTCCAAAAAAGTATCCTGCTAATAATTAAAAGGGATTTATCTTCAGTGAAAAACTCTTGGAATGAATAAATATTCAAAGCAATATGCAATGCCACCACCCATGGACATCTCAATGTACGAACTTCCAAAAAGTACAACTCAGTGGGACTGGTAATGATTATCCTCAACACAAAACGGAAACATAATGAGGTTTGCTCTCAATAACATAAGGTATAGGGTTTGTACCTGGTTTCCTTATGAGCTTCTAGTGCTATTATTAGCTAATCCGCTTGATATCCATGTCTCCAATTATGGTTGGGTTATACTTTGAGAAATGCATGCTCTTAAAGTGAAAAACCATAATTTAAAATATGGTCGAGTTAGTGACAATATGTCTATGTATCCAGAAAGTTCATCTTGGTGTTATTTATAACAATTAGCCACAATAACAAGAAAAAATAACCCAAACAGCAACAGGTTAGAATTTCCTATTGGTACCAAGAGATGTGTATACTGCCTCATAAATGCCTTCCCATGAAGAGTTTCCAAGGTCACTGGCTGCTCTTCTGTTATTAAAACTCTAGACTATTCTTACTGGCCAAACATACTAAGGGGGATGTTGATGTGTCTGCCTTAAAAGGAGAGAAATGGGGAGTAAAACAGCATAAAAATGGGGACAACAATCGCATATCCTGTGAAGGGCATTCTGACAAACTGAGGTTACTAAGTTCAAACAAGAGAAGACCTCAGGGGTGGCCACGGTCAAATGTCTGAAAGTCCACCTGCCTCAGAAAAAAAGAGCAGGTTACTTCACTGTGTCCCCACAGCAGGTGGAACCAGGACTGATGAGGAAGCTGCAGGGAATGAGGAACAATTGTCTGACCATAAGAATAGAGCAATTTGAGCAGACAGGGACCTGCTGCCCAGTCTCTCTCCCCTCTGGCGACCATGTTTACAGCTACCAGAATATTCTAGAGACTTGTCCTCTTTCCTCCAGACTATCCCTTCTGCATATATGTCCACCAAATGAAACCAACTCCCCTAGCCTGGCATTGGAGACCCTCCCTGACCAGCTCCTGCTCATTCCAGATCATCTTCTGCTCCTCATGGACTCCATCTGGTGGTGCTCACAAGCCCCTCGCCCTTTCCCATTCAGGCCCTGTGATTTGCCATCTCTGGTCATTCCCTCTTCCATCTTCCCTATTCTCTCCTCCCCTGCTGCAAGTCCCAGCTCCTCTGTGATGCCACCAATAAGGTCTTTCTCCCTCTTCCATGTCCTGCAGCATCTCTCCAGTGCCTATCCCAAGACATGGCCTCTTTCTTCCCAGCATGAGGTCTTGAATGTCTGTGACTCCTTTTCCCTACACAGTCAGTCTTCATGAAATGAGGGGCCACCTCTTGTTCGTCCTCCAACCAGCATGCAGTTCAGCACCAGGATCCTAATGGATACATGCTTCTCAGAAGTGTCTAAGAGTAAATCAAAAGGTCTTGTTCATTCCCAGCAGCAGCTCTCATTTTTCAGTGACTTTTGGCTGGATTAAATTATACTTCAAATCCAATGTATTCCTTCAGTCAGCCCACTGAGTTAAGATGGTCAATTTTTCTCATCATTATTTCACATAAGGGAAACCAAGGCCTACAGTGTTTAGGTGACCTATTCAAGGTCACATACCTAGAAGATGTCACCTTTCCCCTGTGATGTTCTCATTTCCTTTCCATGTCCAGCAGGACACCCATCCTCACCACCCGTGGTGGACACCGTGCATGGCAAAGTGCTGGGGAAGTTCGTCCCCTTAGCAGGATTTGCACAGCCTGTGGCCGTTTTCCTGGGTGTCCCTTTTGCCAAGCCCCCTCTCGGATCCCTGAGGTTTGCTCCACCACAGCCTGCAGAGCCATGGAACTACCTGAAGAATGCCACCTCCTACCCTCCTATGTAAGCCGGGGGGGAGGGGGAAGTAGGCATCTCTCAGTGGGGAGGTTTGTCTCAGAAAGATCCAGGAAGGAGTCAACATAATCCTACAATTGGCTCTACTTTCTTCTGGAATCCTCAAGAACACCACATAACCTTGAAGACATTCCAGAGCTGTCACATTTTCTAGAGTTCTTATTGAACACAGAGTTCTTGAGCATCTATTCTGTGTCAGGCATGTTCTCAGGTCTTAGGATCCACTAGGGAACAAAACAAGGATCACTAACTTTATGGATCTTACATTCCTGGAGGGAAAGATTGATTTAAAAAATTTATGCAAGGTTATCAATGACTTATGTGATATATTAGGCTATGATTAGTTCTTTGGAAAATCTGAGCAGGCGATGAAGATAAGAGGTAGTGATCTTATCTCCTCTATCTTGAATATTCTCATGGTTGGGGAAGGGGATGTGTTTGATTGGGTGAGGGTTTATTGGAGAGTTGACTTGGTAAGTTTTCAATTTCCAGATGTATCTAGATACCTAGTCTGTAGAGAACAGGTGTTGGTGTGCCCAGCCACCCTAGACAGCTGGGCACAAAAGCCCCAAATTTCCATTTCCCCTCCCAGCCCCCCAGGGCACCTCAGTCACCTATAAATGGCAGTTCAGACTTCAGTCCTGTCCTCAGCAGTGAACTTCTGAGGGTTTCCAGGAGTCTACTTCAGTTTGCCCTCTTTTCTTAAAATAATAGTATGTAATGATTTTACTTCCTCACTGAAAGTCTAATACACACAAATTGTAAATAGTTGGGAAATGCAAAAAAGCAAATGTAAGAAAAATGATGTACTATCCCATTACTCATGGAAAACTACTATTATTATTTCCTATCATGTTTCCAGTCTTTCCTCTATTGCTTACAAAATGAATCATACATATAAACCATTAGAATGACCATCTTGCTCATTGATTAGTATATTGTTAACTTCATTTCATACCCTTACATATCCTAGCTTGACAGTATATGTCTGCATTAAATTGGGTATTGAAATGTAATTGATTTACTTCATCTCTTACTTGGTGTCATTAAGTTGTTTTTTATATTCTTGACATTGTAAACAACACAATGATGATGCATAGTTAAATCATTGCACACATGCTTGGGTATTTCAGGATAACTTCCAAGAGATGACATTTCTTTATTTTATTTTATTTTATTTTATTGTGGTACTTGAGAAGGAACAAGATGTCTTCTACCTCCAGGCTACACCCCCAGACCTATTTTATTTTTTATTTGGAAAAAGGGGCTTGCTAAGTTTTGAGAGCCTCGCTAAATTGCTGAGGCTGGCTTCAAACCTGCAATCTTCCTGTCTCAACCTCCCAAGTACTGGGATTGCAAGCATGTGCCACCATGGCCGGCTCAAGAAATGATATTTCTGAGTCTATAATGCACCTTTTGTCCAATTTCCCTCCAGAAATCTTCCTACTATATACACTCCATTCATTGATGTATGAAACCCTCATGTAGCAGACCCTTGACAATGGTTGGCTTGCAAGAAGAATGATTTTGGCTATTGGGTCTACAAAATAATAATTGTAACAATAATAAATATAGTTTGGTATTTATTTTGCATTTATATAGATACTAGTGATATTGAAGACTTGTTTTCTCCTTTGACATTTCAATTTCTGCCTTTATGAATATTAGCCTTCCTGGCTCTTGGTGATTCAGGCTCAACTCCCCAGCATGGAAATCTGGAAGTCACCTTTTCTGGCTTCACTTTCGCCACCTGAAGGCTGTGTCATCCTGGTACTTGAGTGCTTCAGTTATCTGTTCGACATACTGGGGACAAAGATGCCTGCCTTGTGGTCCATTGATATCTGAGTGTTGCATATAATGTACTTAGAAACATAAACACTACAAAAATGCGTCTTCCTGGCCATGTGACCTTAGCAAGGCTTTTTAATCTCTCTGCACCTCAATATTGTGATCTGTAGCCAGACGTGGTGGTGCACGCTTGTAATCCCAGTACTTTGGGAGGCGGCGACCGGAGGATCCGGGTTCGTGGTCAGCTTCAGCTCTCTCGCGCTCCGTCTCTCTCTCTCTCTCTCTCTCTCTCTCTCTCTCTCTACTTAGTGAGGCCCTCCGCAACTTTGGGAGACCCGGTTTCAAAAATAAAGTATAAAAAATAGGGCCGGGGGCGTAGCGTGGAGGAAGAACGCCCCTGCATTCAATCCCCAGTACCGCAAAAAAAAAAATATTGTCATCTGTAAAAATGGAGATAACAATAGAACCCAAGCCCTGATCTGAGGCTGGAGGAAGCTAGTACATCAAAATTTAAATCACTGTATGGATACTGGCAGGAGTCAGAAAATGTTGTTACCAATTCCATTGTAAGTTGGATCTTGGAGACCTCTTATCAGGGCATCCAATGATTGCCTGGTATAGATTGATGATACAATCTTAGCATGCCTGGGTTGCAAAACCCTACAGATACCACTCCCCTCATTTAGGCAGGGCAGATCAAGGCTCAGAGCAGGAAAGGAACTCACCCATGGTCACCAGCACTTTATTGGTTGAGGCAGGACTATAACTCTATTCTACTGAGGTTGTCCCACACTACCACTGACTTTCCACAGGCAATATGTTCAACGTTCCAGGTCTTCCTGGTTGAAGGAAGTCTTTGATGGAATATTGAACCTCAAGGGCTCTTCTTTCTCCCCTCCCAGGTGCTCCCAAGATGCAGTGGGAGGGCAAGTCCTCTCAGAGCTCTTTACCAACAGAAAGGAAAACATTCCTCTCAAGTTTTCTGAAGACTGCCTTTACCTAAATATTTACACTCCTGCCGACTTGACCAAGAGAAGCAGGCTGCCGGTAAGCACAGGAACCACTGGTCAAAACTGAGTTCCAGCATTGCATTGGGATGTTCTGGTGCAGACAGGAAGGGAGTGGAGGTAGCTTGGATTAGGGATTTAGGATTTGGGCTTTGATGAATCAGGGGTCCAGATCTTCCTTTAACCAGAGAAATACAGGTTTTTCTTACTTCAGTTTTCCCTAGTGACCTCGGGCATCTGAGGGAGATGGCTGTGAATGTGGAACGCACATCTTAATTTTTCCAAGTGTTCTCCCACTAACAGAAGAAACAAGGAGGTGGGAACAAAGGTTGCCTCATTCATTCTCGTACTTGTTCATTCTTCCAGCATGTACTCAGTGCCCCCTTTTGAATATCTTACCTTGGGGCTTGGGGAAAGGAGGTGCATGCCACCACCCCACACAGCCCCTGCCTTGCAGGACCTTGTCACCTGGCTGCACAGATACAGCCTAACTTCTTCAGCATATCATCATTCACAAGCCCTTCTACTCAACGTTCACTCAGAGATGACCTTGACTCAGTCCTCAAGGCAGGCAAGAATCACAGGAGAAGGAGAAAGAGGGGATTGGAAATCTGGAGGAAATGTGGACATGGGTTCTAGAACTACAGGATCTAGGTTTAAATCCTAGGCCTGCCTTTGGCTTGCTGACAGACATGGGTTATTTATTAACTTCTTTCAGCCTCTGCTTCCTCAAATGAGAATAATGATGTTTGTGTATCCAATGATAACTATCAAGTTTTATATCAGTCCTAGCTATGTACACAGAGCTAGCACTGTTTAAGCACTGTATAGGAGGATCTTCCTCCTTCCCTAACAGTTGACTCACTGCTGTGGCTGAGGGGTGCAGGGAGTTGGGCAGCTCAGCAGGTGAACTCTCAGGCCTATATGTCTAGTTCTAGCCCCTGGAACCACCCCTTATTAGCTGCAGGATCATGGACATGGAGAATCCCTCAGTTTTCCTGTCAACCAGGCAAATATTAGTACTTTCTTCATTGATAGGTTATTTCCAATGCTTATGTTTTTGGTGCATAGCTCACATTAAGTGTATTTGTTGCTTATTAGCTATATTATCACATTATTTCACCCTCTCATTTTCTCCCTATTATACAAGGTCTTTAAATACAAGTAGGATGAATTCTGAATTGCAATATCCAGTCTTATCTTTACGACTTGACACAGTCCATATATATAGTAGACTCTCAGATAATGTTAACTGAATAAAACTTTCTGAAGGAGGTGGATGTGAGGGTAGGCTTGAGAGGTTAGGTCCCATTTAGGTTTGTGTAGGAAAAAGAAAAAGGCAAGTTAGCAAAATGCATCCTTGCGGCCATGTGTGATTTCTGACACTGGGAAGTTGTGCTATCCACACTCTAGGCAGTGAGATAGGTTATGCTAGGGAAGTGGGACAGGTTGTAGAGAGATTAAAGAAGACACCTGGAGACAGGGCAAGTGGTGGTGAGACATAAGGTTTATTGAAAAATGTTTATGTGGAAGGTCTATTGGCGATGGGCTAGACATGTACTTTCCCAGAACGTCAGAACCAGTGGCAATAGGCTGGGCTGGTCACACATCCATTTCTCATAGTACATCTAGTGCTTCGCCAGAAAGTCGTACCTCATTCTCTCACAACACTTTGTCCAGTGGCAGTCAGTTGGATGAGCACTTCCCCTCTCTACGGTACTCTGTTCCCTACCAGTTACCACTGGGAGGGGAGTTACATAGATTATGATACAAAAGCATCGATAATATCATTCAATTGCACTGTTCAGTTGTGTGACTAGCTTCCCATGGACTTGGTGTGCATGCAAGAAAGCAGCCTTCTACAGATACCCTAACTTGCCTCAATTCCCAGTATGTGTGAAAAAAAGCCAGTGCCTTCAAGATTATATTTACCCAGGCATTGTGACTCAGACTCACTGTGATTGTTCCCTTGACTTGGGTAGGTTCTTAGGACTGGATGCGTTTTACTGTCCTCCTTTTCTCCATGGATGATACAGAAGTTTAATTCCCCCATTAAGTAGTTAACTGAAATAAAGATGACATAGAAGCAGGACCCCATGATTATGTCTAGCTGGTTGAATGGACTGGGCATGAGGACCATGGGAGTGTTGGGGAGAACGCTATGTCCTTTTTCTTTGCTGCTCACATGACAACATTCACAGTTTTACAATCCCTGGGGGAACATGGCACATGGGGCTGAGGACAAAGGCAGGCTGCCTTCAGTGTCAAGGTGGCCTAGGCTCCAGCTGGGAGAGTTAGGGAGGAGAGAGACTGCCTATTGCAACCTTGCTGGGCTCTGGTGGTCTTTGTCTAATGGGCTTCTTGATTCACAGCTAAGATGTAGAAACCAAACCAGACAACCTCAGGTCCTGCCCAATTCTACTTCACCAAAACAGTATGGTCATGTCCTTTCTTCCAGGTGATGGTGTGGATCCATGGAGGTGGTCTGATGGTAGGTGGGGCATCCACTTATGATGGACTGGCCCTTGCTGCCCATGAAAATGTGGTAGTAGTAACCATTCAGTACCGCCTGGGCATCTGGGGATTCTTCAGGTAAGGTATCAGACTCTTCTCTCTGCACTTTAACCCTCTTATTGCTGTGTTTTCTGTTTTTATAACCTAGTCCCTGAAGTTGGGTAATTCCAAAGAGGAGAAACTTATTAATTCAGTTCCAAATTGGGTGGTTTTATCTGACCAGCCTCTGGTGAGGGCCCCTCAGCTGCATCACAACATGGCAGAGAGAAAGGGAATCTGCAGTGTTATAGGATAAAACAGATGGAGAGATAGGAAGCCAAAGAGAGGGGAGAGGATGCAGTATTAGTTTTCTTTTTTTATAGCAACTCATTCTCTTCAGGTCTAACCAGGTCTAACCAGGGTCCCATGAGCTCTCTGCTAATCTCTCTCTCTTTTTTTTTGCGGTAGTGGGGATTGAACCCTGGGGCATTCTACCTCTGAGCTACACCCCTAGCTCTATTTTTTCTTCTTTATATTGAAACAGGATCTCACTAAGTTATGGAGGGCCTAAGTAGCTGAGCCTAGCCGCGAACCTGTGATCCTCCTGTCTCAGCCTCCCAAGTACTGGGATTACAAGAGTACGCCACCTGAGTGCACTACTCCCAGTGTCTTAATCATGTCCCACTGGGCCTCACTTTTTGTAGGTCCTACCACTTTTTAATACTGCCACATTAGGGACCAAGGCTCCAGCACATGAGCCCTTGAGGGATAAACAACAGTCATACCATATCAGCCACCCAAGAAAAGATACAAAATCCAGCTTAGTTATGCTATCCCTCATATCAACGTTTGCTAAGGTCCCTCAGAATGTATCCAGTCCCTTCATTATTGGACCTCACCTACCCCCTCCATTCCCCAGTCACACTGTTCATTTGCTTGAGCTTTGCAAGTGCTCTTTCCTCTGCCTGGAATGCCTTCTCTATATGTCAAGTTCTTATTCATCCTGCATGGTATGGACCTTGTGTTACCCTGTCTGAAAGACTCATCCTCTTTTCAACTGTGCTGCTCCAGTACACTGCTATGTTGCCATTAGCATGATCAGAGTAGTTAATGTTGCACATCTCCTTCTGAAGGAGAAGGAAGCATGTCATGTTCTCAGTGAATGCTTGTGCAGGCTGGTTCTCAGCATATTACACCACCAAGCTATTCTCGAGGAGGCCAACAATGAGCTCCACCAGCACTTGCACAGCCCGTTTGGTCTCTCAGCCAACCACAGCCAACACTCAGCCTCACAGAAATGCTTCCTTCTCATGGCCCCCAGCCACCTTCCTCTCTCAATGGCTCCTCTTTTGCACCTTTGTTGGCCTTTTCTTACACCAGTCTTGGAACTCTGGGAGTCTCTCTATCAATCTTTCTCTCTCTCTCTTTCAGTGTCCTGCCTTCCTAATTCCCTGAGCGATCCCACCAGCACTTTCAGAGTTCCCAGTTTATAACTCCCACTCCTCCTTTGAACCCCAGGTGCCCACCTTTACCCACCTCCTCCTGTCTGCCCTGCTGTGTACAGGGCATTCCCACACTTCATAGGACAGACTAAGTCCCTGATGTCCACTGTCCCAGCAAAGGCTCCCCTGCTTTCCCACAAGGCTCCTGCATTGCTGCTGGCAGCTCCATCCTCCCAGATACATAGGATACAGACCTGAGGGCAGCCTGGACTTTCCTCTTGTTGTCGCACACACAGCCATGGGCCAGCAAATCCTGTTGGCACTACTGTTTTTTTTTTATTGGGTGCATTGTAGTTTTACATCATACTGGTATATAGAGAGTTAGAAAAATACATGCACACACTCTTGTTGTCCTCCCCACTGGGTCCCCCCAAGTCATTGAGATTGGAATTGACAATTTTGTATACATTCATAGCATTATTTCTATTATTGCATTCTTTTTGACTTCATGTCACTCTCTGTTCCCTTGATCCTGAGCCTTTGCACCTGCTGGTTCTCCTAACTGCAATTCCCTTCTTTGTCATGTACAAGACCCTGTGCTCCTTTTATGCATGTCTACCAAATGCCACTGCCTGAAAGAGTCCTCCCTGCTTAGAAAATCTGAAATATCACCCCACTACCCCACCCTGACCTCTTTTTTTAACCCAGATTTAATTTGCCACAAATCACTTCACTCCCTGACATTATATTGTCTACTCATATTGTTTTCTGTGATCTGTCATGTGAGCTGAGTGCAGTCAGAGATTTTGTCTCTTTTGTTTTTGATGTGTCCTGGTGCTTAGTCCAGAGTTGGAAGCATACCTGTTGCTCAGTACCTCGCTGTTGGAAGAATGATGTAGAACCCCACACAGAGCAGTGCTGCAGGAATGAGAGGCAGCTGGAGACCCCTGGGTCAAGGTCGCAGAACCCAGGCTCCTGCTGAACGGTTCACCAAGGGACCCCTGCCCGTCTGTAGTTTTGAGAGCCGAACAATGACATCTCTATTTCCAACCCACCTTTTTCTCTTGCAGCACAGGGGATGAACACTGTCGGGGAAACTGGGGTCACCTGGACCAGGTGGCTGCCCTTCGCTGGGTCCAGGACAACATTGCCAACTTTGGAGGGAACCCGGGTTCTGTCACCATCTTTGGCGAGTCTGCAGGAGGAGAGAGTGTCTCTGTTCTTGTAAGTGTTCCTGGCACTACCCCAACCCCCAGCTTGATGTGGCTGCTCATGGGACCTCTTGTAGACCCTCTAGTCCAGCCACCAGCACCTTTTCTTACAGGACCTGGATTCAGGGAGAACTCTTCTTACAGCACAGAATAAGTTAGTGGAGAGTCAAGGCCCAAGCTCTCTTGGCCTCCAGGAATCTCTAGCCTTAGCTTAATGTCCTGGGGCCATAGGCATCTTCAGTTCAGCCTGTAACAGTGACCTTCCTCCTCCTCTCAATTGACTGAGATCTCTTTCTTCTTCCTAAGCATTTTGACATTGGGCCTCACCTCACTTCTCTTTGGAAGTAGAAGTGGGTATCAGTAACAATGAGATAAGGCAGAGGAAGTGAGTTGGTTAAAGGGTTTTTATTGTCTCAAGGCCAAACACACAAAACAAAAAAGATTCATGTGTTGAGCAGATTGATAACCACAGCAGGCAGGGCTTCCTCAGAGTTTTTCTGATGTTTTTTTCATGCCCAAGGTGGGCAGCAGTCCCTGAGGCTGAGGTTAAGGTGAACTTGGGAAGGTGGCTGAGAGGGAGCAGGGATGGATGGTGATGGGGAAGCAATGAGCAACGTACATGGGTCACAGACAACCTGGGAGGATCAGATGTCTTCCTGTTGTGGATAATGGGGCTTTCTTTCATCCACCTTGGTCAATTTTTATTTTTGACCAAAAACAAATTTTAAAATACCTTATATAACATTGTAGTATAACATAAATATTTCCCCTAACATGAAACATTCCTATATAATATTAACTTCGAAAATTGTATATTATTCCATGGTAGAATGAAAAATTATACATTTATCCAATCTCATAATATTAGAAACTACCCTGAGTTATTTCCGGTTTTACTATTATGAACAATATAAGTAATCTTGGAAAATTATGTAGGCCTCTGTGATAACTGTTCTTAGGATAAATTCTAAGTAATGGAAATTCTGAGATAGGATTTGTGGCTAGGATGGCCCATCTTTCTTTCAATACTTGTGATGGTCATGGTGAGCATGTGTCCTGGTTCTTAGTCCAGAGTTGGAAGCATACCTGTTGCTCAGTACCTCCCTGTTGGAAGAATGATGTAGAGCCCCACACAGAGCAGTGCTGCTTCCTGTCCTGTCCCCAGGTCTCTGCTCTGGCTTCATTCTGCGGAGGTTCTCTTGGGAAAGCTTCCCCCGAGTGGGAGCCTAGGAAGCAGTGTAGGACAGATGGGGAGCTGCCATGTCCCTGGGGTGCCAGAATCCTCAGATGAGAGGCCAGCACAGAAGAGCAGGTTGAGGGAGCCTGAAAGAACAAGTGAACACTGACCCCTCCCTGTGAGCATGACCTCTCCTCCTCTCTACCCCTGGCAGGTGTTGTCTCCCCTGGCCAAGAACCTCTTCCACAGGGCCATTTCTGAGAGTGGTGTGGCCCTCACTGCTGGCTTGGTCAGGAAGGATGTCAAGTCCCTGGCTGAGGTAGGTCTCACCTTGGACAGCTTCTACACCTGCTCCTCTATTCTCTCACAGTCCCAGGTTTTTTTTTTTCTGTTGTGACATTCAGCAGAAATGCACAAAGGATCACTAAAGTGAGAATTGCTGAGCTGCTCTCCGTTAGGGCTCACATTTAAACCACACTCCATACTTTCTAAAGTGTCTTCCTGGAAATTTTCTTATCTAGGGCTCCTGCAATTCTATACGAGTTCTATGGTGTGGGAGAAATGGTGCACACCTAAGCCCTTCACACATAGTAACTCCTATAATTAGATTAGTGCAATCATTACCATTATCCATGGGTGGAAAAACAAGGTACAGAGAGATGGAGTAGTTTACCATGGCCAAATAGCTAGTATGGGGAGGAGATGGATTTGAAACCATATAGTGGAATTTTGGATTTCAAACTCTTGACTGCCAATCCAAATGGCAGTTAAATCCTCTCGAGGCTTTAACCTTTGAGAACACTGATCCCAAATTCTTTATTTTTGTGGTTCTGGGGATGGACATTGGGCCCATTTTAACAAATCAAAGAGAGATGCATATAATATATACTGGCTCATGCCATGACTCTAATCAGCAACAGAGGCAACATTGCAGGACCCAGAACCCACACCTGCTGGTCTAGAGTATTTTCAGCCACCCCCTGCTGCCTTCTTAGATTGGCTGTGGGATAGGACGCCTCTGTCCACGCTGATGGAGGGAAGAGTCATTGCTGTGCTCTCTGCAGAAAGTTGCTGTTACTGCTGGATGTAAAACCACCACCTCGGCGGTCCTGGTTCACTGCCTGCGCCAGAAGACAGAGGACGAACTCTTGGAGATTACGCTGAAATTGGTAGGTGCCTCCATTGTGGTGGCCCCAGCATTCACTGGTTCAGCTGTCCTCTCACTCAGGAAAAACTGGACAGTTTCTCAACTCTCAGGATCATTTTCAGACTCCTTATCCAAATCAGGAATTCCATTTTTTCTTTTCTATTTTGAAATATCTTAAAGGTCAAAAAGTATCCAAAAACAATGTGATGAAAATTGCATAATGACCCTCCAACTTTTCAAAACTTAAAATTTTGCCATTATTTTCATAATGTTTTATCCATATCCCCATAAGGAACTACCAATATGAATTCTGGAATAAGAAATTAAGTGCATAATTTTTCAGTAAGGTGTCATAATTTAATTTGGTTGATTTAGAAGCTAAATAATTAAAACAAGAGTAGCACAATTTTCTAGATTTTCCGAGCTTGCGTCAATAAGGATTCTCACATTGCCACACAGCTACCTGTCCATTTATCTATCATTTATCCAACCATCCATCCATCCATCCATGCATCCATCCATCCATCCATCTTTCCATTCTAAGTCTATGGAAGGGTGGTTTCAGGGGAGGCAATACAGACATAAACTGAACATGGTACCTGCTCACAAAGAACTATCCAAAGAGAAACATGGCCATATATTTAGATGGTTAACTGTGGTGGGAATACAAACAGGTACACGTTATTTATAGCTAGCAGGGATGCTCTTCAAGGAATATGACATTTGAAGATAGACAAATGATCATGGCAGTCATGCATCACAGGTATATATTGCAAACATCCAGGAATAAGACAAACAGGGCCAATAGGAACTGTTTCCTTAGTGAGGGATGGTATGAATTTGAGCTCAACAACACCTGAATCCCTGACTGGTTGTGCCACACCTGTAATGGAGGGATCCCTAGTCGTAAAACTGGGTAGATACAGATAACATTGCAGTAGCTGTGATATTGAGGAACGCACAGCATGCAGGTCGGCTGGGTAGTTATGGGTAAGATTGCAATCACTGCAATGTTAAGGAACACACTGCAAAGAAAGCCCTGGATTGGAATGGGTTTCAGTGAGATTGGATGAGTCAGGGTTTCATGATGAAACATAAAGAAACTCACTTCAAAGTGCCTGAACAAAATAGTAACACACATTGTAACAGAAACTTCAGGTAAGTGGAAAGCTCAGGGGCAGATGCATGGCTGGGTCCATGCGCCCTGAAGGTGTCATTGAAAATCTATGTGTTTCTATCCCTCAGTTTTCCAGTCTTCTTTGTTGACTTCTCTCTGAAGCAGATCCATCCCCTGGGGAGGTTAAAGTCAGCAGCACTCTAGAAATATATCCCATTTGCTTACAAAATGCCTACTGCAACAATTTCAGCAATAATTGTGGTGTAAACTGTTGGGCTGCCACTGGCTTGTATCCATTCTTGAACTACTCTCTTTGTTCAGCCACATGGAGCACCATAGCCACATTTAGATACCTGAACCCATGAGGTGGATGTGGGGAAGAGGGAAATGAGCAGGGGCCATGTCTTGTGCAGGTTCATCCCACCTCCCGCCCTGTCTCCCATTGAGCAACCATGTCCCTGCCAATGC
>PVJS01042376.1:0-17549 GCA_004027185.1 Glis glis | reverse complement strand
ACCCGGTTTCAAAATAAAGTATAAAAAATAGGGCCGGGGGTGTAGCACGGAGGTAGAACACCCCTGGGTTCAATCCCCAGTACTGCAAAAAAAAAAAAAAGTTGGTCTTCGTCTATTCCTGCTGCTGTAAACAAAATATCTTAGACTGAGTATCTTCTCAACAACAGAAATGTATTGCTTACAGTTCTGGGGTCTAGGAAGTCCAAGATCGATGTGGTGGCTGATTCAGGGTCTGGTGAGGGCCCATTTCTCATAGGTGACACCGCTGTGTCCTCACAGGACAGAAGGGACAAACGTGGTCCCTAGAGACTTAAGAAGGGCATGAATCCCTTACAAAAGACATCTGCCCTCCTGACCTTCTCCCGTCCTAACAGCCTCATCTCTTCACACTATTGCACCGGGTGAGTAGGTTTCCACGTATGAATTTCAGGGGACACAAACTCAGGTGATGGTCTGACGGATTTCACATTCTTCAAAACTGATCAAATGATACCCTCGGACTTGTGAACTTGTCTATATGTAAAATATGCCTCCTCCGGAAGTTGCATAGGTCAGATCATGTCTCTCTTCTGCTAAGAACCTTTCAATGGCTTTCCATAGACCTTGCAGTGGCCTCAGCGTCCCCGCGTGATCTGCCCCCTCCTGCACTGCCCACCCGCTCTCCTCTCTCACCTCCCCACCACATCAGCCCCTCGATGGTGCTGAAGATGCAGTCCCTCTCCATCCTCAGGGCCACCATACCAGCCGTTCCCCTGCTGGATGCTCTTCCCCACACACTCAAGTCATCATCCCCTTCGTCTGTCTTAAGCCGTGGTTCAAATGCCATCTTTTCAACGAGTCCTACCACGGTGACCGTGTTTAAAATGCAACCCACTTGCCCTTCTGCCAGGAGGAATCCCGATCCCCCTGACCTGCTCTACTTTTGTGCCCCCGGCAGTACCTTCCACATGCTATATAATTCACCTGTTCTTTGGGCTTATTCTTATTGTCTCTCCTCTCTACCATTCCAACACGCACGGGAATGGAAGCACGCAGGAAGCGAGATGGTATTTGCTCTATTCGCTGACGCTTCTTGACTGCTTAGAATAGTACCTGACCCATGGCGGACGCTCAAGAAACACTTGCTGAATGAAGAGAACTAAATCGATGCAAAGGAAGTATTGTCTTTCTGTGAATATGGCAGAGTGGGAAACGCTGGTCCTTTTCCTGTGGTGTGCACTCCTTGCTCCTGTTCCTTCCCATCACGCCTTCAGAGCCCACACCCTGAACATCGTTGTCTTTCTTTTTTATTATTTATTTATTTATTTATTTAGTACTGGGGATTGAACCTCAAGCAACACTCCCAGCCCTTTTTATTTATTTTATTTTGAAACAGGATCTTGGTAAGTTACTGAGGATGGCCTCGAACCTCTGATCCTCTTTTCTCAGCCTCCCAAGTACTGGGATTTCAGGCATGCCGATTTTACCCTCACTCGGCTAAAAATCAACATTCTTTTATTTAAAAAACTACATTGCTAACCCTGAAACCCTGAGTAGCAAATATAGTGTTTTTTTATCATCTGTTATACTAAGAGATTAGGGCTCATCCAAAATGGCCAAAAATCATGGGGCTGTGTACGTATGTGTGTGTGTGGTGTGTGTGTGTGTGTGTGTGTGTGTGTGTGTGTTACTAGGGATTGAACCCAGAAGCATTCTACCTCCGGCTACACCCCCAGCCCTATTTTATCTATTATTTTGAAAAAGGGTCTCATCAAGTTGTTGAGGGCCTCACTAAAGTTGCTGAGTCTAGCCTCAAACCTGAGATCCTCCTCTCTCAGCCTCCCAAGTACTGGGATTACAGGCATGCACCATCACACCCAGCATAATGGGGCTTTTCATATGTTTTTACTCTGAAGTGGTCTCCACTCACTAAAGACTTTGAAGAGCTCTATTTGCATTTGCTGTTACTATATAATTAAATTCCAGAGCTTTTTTTAAGTAGTCAATAATATGAGAGATGTTTACATATCACGTATTTCCATACTTCCATTATGTTGCAAAATAGAAACTAATCACCTCGGGTCATATTGAATTGTCACATTAAATACCCTGAGCCTTTTCTTGAAACTTGCAGAATCAAAGGCATAGCTGTATCCTAACCAGGGGAAATTGCTCTTTCTAAAACTGGAGCACAAGCTGCAAAAGGTGGGCCAAAGAGAAGCTAATGAGCTCAGCGGGGAAGAACAATTAGCGGGCTGACCAGCCAGGCCTGTGTTTACATTCTGCCTGCCAACTCTAACGCTTGAACTCCTGTCTGTGTTTATTGTAGGCATTAATGCCTGTCAGTTCTTCATTTCTCAACTGGGACCCAAGCTCAGTCAACATTTTCACATGAGAACAGCAAGAGTGAACTGGGACGGTTGCCCTTTTGTGCTTCTGCCCGGGTCACAAAGATTTTCTATCTCTGAGAATTCCCCCCCTCCCTGGCGGCTCTGGTGCCTGTGTTTGTCCTCTGACTCTACATCTCTAACTGCAGTTGCTGGAACCAAAGAGGGCACCTGACACAAGCTCCTTGTTTTGGAACCAGGATTCTAAGACAAGGCAGTTAGTCTTTGCATGGGATTGCAACCAAGAAGATGTAAACTCATGACCTTGAGTCATCATTTTCCCAGGGCAATCAAGAGGAGCTGGGCCAGCAGCCGGCAGAGGCCAGAACAGATGCACAGAACGGCAGAAACGAGGAGAGGGAGCACTGCGCATTCTCCAGCTCCTGGCTCCCATCCTCCCAGGGCCCCGCTGCTATTGGATTCCGGGAGCTACCTACCTATCTTTCTACTGATGACCCAATTTTTGCTTCAGCCCATTCAAGCTGGTTATTTGCAACAAATACAGTTTTTGCTGAGAAGTAAAGGTTATAATCTAAGCAAATGCCCAGAAGAATGAAAAATAAGCAGGATGTGGTGGCACAGGCTTGTAGTCCCAGCTACTCAGAAGGCTGAAGCAGGAGGTTCACTTGAGCCCAGGGGTTAAGGGCTGACCTGGACAACACTACATACTGAGCTATCTGTCTGTCTGTCTGTGTCTGTCTGTCTGTCTCTCTCTCTCTCTCCTCTTTTTTTTTTTTTTTTTGCGGTACTAGGGATTGAACTGAGGGGCATTCTACCTCTACACCCCAGCCCTATTTTTTATTCTTTATTTTGAAACAGGGGTTCCCTAAGTTGCAGAGGGCCTCACTAAGTAGCTGAGGCTGGCTGCGAACATGGACCCTCCAGTCTCAGCCTCCCAAGTACTGGGATTACAAACATGTGCCACCACACACGGATTTTCTTTTCTTTTCTTTTTTTTTTTTTTTTTTGTGGTGCTGGGGATTGAACCCAGGAGCTTTCTACCTCCAAACAACACCTTCAACCCTATTTCATTTGTTGTTTTCAAACAGTATCTCACTAGGTTGCAGAGTCTAGCTATGCTGCTGAGGCTGTCCTTAAATCTGCAATCCTCCTGTCTCGGCCTCCCAAGTATGGGATTACAGGCATGCACCACCACACCTGGATGACCCCTGTCTCTTAAAAAATAAGAAGTAAAAATAGAGCCCTAATGAATTTATTTACTCATTATTTCCCCCTGGTTCATACAGTAGTTTTTAAAGTAGTCCTAAAATCCTTCCTAAAGGATTCTGATTGCAGTAGCTTCATAACCAGCCTTCCCAACCCTCACCTGTCCATCCTCTAATACATCCTGCGCTCTGTCTCTTCCCTAAGCAATGCATTGGCAAGTGAGTTCCCAAAGCCAGAATTCTGACCAGGTCCTATTACCTGTAAAATAAAGTTCATGGGCTGGGGGTGTAACTTGTGCTAGAGCATGCGCTGAGCATGTGCAAGGCTCTGGGTTTCTCTCTCTCTCTCTCTCTCTCTCACACACACACACACACACACACACACACACACACACACAGTTTAATTGAAAGGTAAAGCTCAGCTTTGTTTTGTGACATTCATTGTCTGACAACCATCAGCCCTCCTCCCTCTGGTTATTTACTGTCCCTCACTCAGCTCACTCACACCCATAAATAAAGGGTTCCCAGGCCCCACGATCCTGGTGCTGCTACTGGAGTTCCCTGGGACCGTGCTGACCTCTAGTCACCTGCCATAGTGTACATTGAAATTAATGGAAATATCACATTGTACCCCATAAATATATGCAATTATTTGTCAATTTAAAATAAAATATTTAAATGCCTAATCTCATAGGCGCTTCCTCCTCTTCCTCCTCCTTCTCCTCTTCCTTCTTCTCCTCCTCCTCCCTCTTCTTCTCCTTCTCCTCCTCCTTCTTCTCCTTCTCCTTCTCCTCCTTCTCCTTCTCCTCCTCCTCCTCCTCCTCCTCCTCCTCCTCCTCCTCCTCCTCCTCCTCCTTCTTCTTCTTCTTCTTCTTTTTCTTCTTCTTCCCAGAAATGTTTGGTGAACACCAACTACATGCCACATTTCATTCTAGGTGCAGAGAATGTATCTATGAACCTTTGTTCTAACAGGGAGAATCACATAGTAAATAAGTAAATCATTTAAGATTAGAGTAAATAAGTAATAATATAATACCAGAAGGTGATAAGTGCAGTGGAAAAATAGAGCGGAATAAGGAACCATTTAAGTGGACATGATGGTGGGGAACAGTAGTTGCAATTTAAATGACGCAGTCAGAATTGGCTTCATTGAGGAAGAGAGCAAAGATTTGAAAGTGCTGAGGGCGTGGAAAGAGCACTTCAAGCAGAGAGAACACGTTATGCAAAGGCCCAGGGGTGGATACGGATTTTAAATATAACAATAGTGGTGCTCAAAGTGTGATGTGCGGACCCACAGGGGTTCCAAAGACCCTTTCAGGGGTCTTCAAGGACAAAACTTTTTCTTAATAATACTGAAGTGTCAGCTGGATGCGGTGGCTCACGCTTGTAATCCCAGTACCCAGGAGGCTGAGATAAGAGGCTCACAGATTCAAGACCAGCCTCAACAACTTAGCAAGACTCTCAGCAACCTAGAAAGACCCTGTTTCAAAATAAAATATAAAATAGGGCTGTGGGTGTAGCTCAGAGGTAGAAAGCCCCTGGGCTCCATCTCCCAGTACCACAAAATAATACTGAAGTGTAATTTGCCTTTCTCATTCTTGTCCTCTCACAAGAGGACAGTGGAATGTTCCAGAGGTTATGCGACACATCATCAATACCAGGACAGCCAGCAATATGTGTTTGTGCATTGCTGAGTTTTTAAAGTTTCTGTCTTAATATTCAATATGGCACCTATCGATACTTCTTCACATAAGCAAAAGCTCTCTGGTACCCGAGCTGAGTTTTAAGAGTATAAAGGAGTCCTGAGCCGGGCGTGGTGGCGCACGCTTGTTATCCCAGTACTTGGGAGGCTGAAACAGGAGGATCACAGGTTCGCAGCCAGCCGCAGCTACTTAGGCCCTCTGCAATTTAGTGAGACCCTGTTTCAAAATATAGAATAAAAAATAGGGCTGGGGGTGTAGCCCAGAGGTAGAATGCCCTGAGTTCAGTCTCTGGTACCTCAAAAAACAAAAAAAAGTGTAAAGGAGTTCTGACCCCAGAAAGTTAAACCACTGTGTTAGAGAAACAACTAGTCAATGGGGTGGCTGGATCAGAGTGTGGGAGGAAATGGGAAGTTGAGAAATGGGTGGAGAGGGAGCAGAGCCCAGGCAAAAACCAACGTGTAGCTCATCTTAAGGACGTTGTCTCTTATTCTAAAAGAGATAGGAAGCCATTCGAGGGTTTTAAGAAGATCCGACTAATGTTCTAAATTTTAAAATTAAAATTTAGTTAGTTATTTTTGTGGTACTGGGGATTGAGCCCAGAGGCATTCTACCCCTAAGCTACACCCCCAGCCCTATTTTATTTATTTTTAATTTGGAAACAAGGTTTCGCTAAATTGCTGAAGGCCTCGCTGAATTGCTGAGGCTGGCTTCGAGCCTGCGATCCTCCTGCCTCAGCCTCCCAAGTACTGGGATTACAGGCGTATGCCACCATGCCTGGCTAAAAATTAAAATTTAAAAGGATCATGGTGGTCATTTTGCAACATGTACGTACATCAGATCATCCAAGAAGAATGCCTTAAATGTATATATTTTCCATATAATGAAATACCTTAAATTTATACAATTTTTATTTGTCAGTTACAACTCAATGAAGCTGGAGGAAATGACTTTCCCAAGGTTACACATCTCAGCAGAATTGTTGGTGAGATGGGACCGGGTCTGCCTAACTCGGAAACCCCCACTTTCCCCACTGAACCCCACTCCACTATGAAGTGTTCCTTACCACATAAAGAAAGTTCCCCTGGGATTCAAGTAGCTGCTGAGTAAAATCTGAGTTGGGAGCACTTCCAGGGGTACCACCCAGAATCCGCTCAGAGGAAGCTCAAAAGAGCGGAACCTCAGAGTATCAAGGAGGAACTGCTCCCAGACTGAAGGCTAAGGTAACCTGAGCATGTCTATGAAACAGACACCACATGGGATGCTCTGGGAAGCCTCTTCCAGCAGCATCCTCTGCGTGTTGACAAAAACCCACCCACAGCCCCTGGAGCCAGGATGGTGGGAAAAGGCCAGCCGTCCTCCCCTTATCTGCAGTTACATCAAATACCTGGCTTGTGTCTCTTTTATTGGACAGCTGCAAAAGTCACCACCACTGTTCTGGCATTCTGACAACAGAGCAAAGTCTGAGACACAGTAGAGCCTGGGTGCCAAGAGGCCCAGCTTCTGCTCACTAGGTCATCCAGAAAATACTGTGCCTCAACTAGAGAATCTGTGAGCAATGAAGGATTCCTTTGTAGACAAGATATTGATAGAAGCAAGTGCCTTTTGACAGATCTCTCAAAGACAATAAAAGTGCTCACAGGAGAACGCTGAAGGGGATTTCATTTACATACGTGCTGTATAAAATGGAAAGCCCCAGAGGTGTGTTCTTTGGAGAATTTCCCTAGTTGATGCTTTGTTGAATTAAGAAGAGCTCTTTTGTAGGGCATGGTGGCGCATGCCTGTAATCCCAGTACTTAAGAAGCTGAGACAGGAGGATTGCAGGTTTGAGGCCAGCCTCATCAAGTTAGCAAGACTGTTTCAAAATAAAGAAAAATTGGGCTGGGGTATAGCTTGGAGATGGAATGCCCCTGGATTCAATCCCCAGTACCCAAAAAGAAAAGAAAAGAAGAGCTCTTTTGCTTCAACCCATGTCTCAAACTACATCAGACTGCGTCCTGTCCTTCATCATGTGCTTGCAGCTCAACTTTGGTGGTATAGAGGAAGAGTGTTGCCTTGGAAACCAGAATCCGGAGTACAGGGCCAAGGGCCCCATTCCCTGTGAGACCAGAGAAGATGGGCTCAGTTTATTCATGTGCAAAATACGGGTGAAAATACTGTTCATGCAAAATTGAACTAAGTAAAATAAAATGATATTAACTAAGTTAACTAAATCAAAAATAAAAATGTTTTCTTAGGTATAGTGACTATCACTGAATTTTTAAAAAAATGTATAGGCCATTAGGATGAAATGACATCAGAGGGTGGCCAGCCAGGAGGCATGTCCTGGACACCTCCCACCTGGGTCTAGTCCTCAATCCTTGAGGGTTAGAAACAGTTCAGCACACCCAAAAGACCCACCTCACGCTGATGCACCAGGTAGATGTGGTGACGGTCAACGGTCAATTGTAATGTTACCTTGACTGTTCTGAGAATGCTCGGATTAAACTTTTTTCTGGGTGCTTCTGCAAGGGTTATTTCTGAATAGAACTGGAATATTAATCCGTGAACTCAGTAAAATAGATCACCTTCCCCACAGAAAGAAAGAGAGAAGAGTCATTTGCCTCTTTTGCTTCCTGCCTGCCTGGTTGAGCTGAGACATCAGACTACTGCCCTGGGTTGGGGATTTACACCACGCTGCCCGGGTTCACAGACCTTTGACATCAGATTGAACCACACCACTGGTTTCCTGGGTCTCCAGCTTTCAGATGGCAGATAATGGGACTTACAGCCTCATCATAGACTTCTTCATATATATACATGTGTGTGTGTGATATATGTGATTGATTATATATGTATATACATATATATGTATATAATCACATAAGCCAATTCCTCTTCATCGATCTCTTCCTACCTACATGTATGTATGTATATATCATGATATTTATGATGATTGATTTTGTTTCTCTGGAGAACCCTGACTAATGCAGATTTCTAAGTCCTATAGCCAATTTCTTAATTTACAAAGAAGTCTAGGCCTTCCCTGGAACAGAAGGGCTCAAGCCAGATGTCATTCAGTCCTCTGCTCTTCCAAGATTGAGTTTTTACTTCATGAATCTTTTAGTCAGTAGTCTTTAAAAAATATATCCCATGATGTTGTAGTGACTTCCATCCTCCATGATGTGGGATTGACTTCCGTTCTCCATGATGTGAGAACCACTTCCGTCCTCCATGATATGAGAGCTGTAATATCAAGCCACGAGACAGGGACTCAAAAACACCGGTTAAGAGGTAAATGATTTATTAGCCGCAGCGACTGCACCTCCACTCAGTGCACTGAGTAGAGAGCAGTGCCTTCACTTTGAAACTTGCACATTTTATAGCCTATTGTTGCTCACAGGAGGTTTGGGGGGGGTTAATTTTGCAAGGAAGCATAAATTACAGAAGCGGATTTTTGCAGTTAGCCGGTTAGCTAGTATGCAGAAATATATATATATATATATCATTTTATGACATCAGGGTTGGGTAAACATTTTTTTAAGAACCAGCTAAGCAATCTTTTTTGGGAACTAACTCTTGATAACTTTTTAACCCTTCTCCTTCAGCTTTGGGGTCTTGTCCTTTAACATTCCCCACTGCTTCTTTTTACTTATCAAACCGTTGATGAGTGTTTGAGTTTAACATATTCACCCTCAGGTACTTGACTTAAAGGTTGGTAATAGATTGGTTCTTGGAGAATTAGAAGTTTAATAGCTTGAATGCCATTTTGGATATATCTGGTAAGACAATTTAGAAGGCAGAGCCCAATCAGGAAGATTAAACAGATTACAAATAGGGGTCTTAACAGGGGCAAGAGGTATGGTAGCCATCCCCAAAGGCCAGTTCATAGAAAACTGAACTGTGAAAGTTCTTTTTTTTTCTAGATTTTTTGAAGTAATTTTATTTTATTATGAACTACGCCTGATCGGTTAGCATAAAAAAACATTCTTCATTTAAGAATAAACATAGTCCTCCTTGCTTTCCAGGACATATTTTTCCAGCAGTATTGCCTACTGAAATTCCAGTTTAAAATTTCTGACCCTTAAATATACATTCCTTTGGGTTTTTATAATATCCATTTTGTACAAATAAATAATAACTCAGCACCCCCAGTGGATTCTGTTTTAAAGCAGGGGCATTGTGGAGGTTCCTTTTGTTCTGGGGGTGGCAAAGGTCTTGACCAACATTGTACAGTTCCAACATTTCCTGGGCAGCCTGAGTATATCCCTCTGTTGTAACTGCATCTAGATATGTCCTTTGTGATTTTAGCCATGAAGGCTGGGCTATTATCAGACCCCCCTGCTTTTGGGAGGCCAAATCTGGGAATAATGTCCTCTAAAAACCTTTTTGCTGCTATTTGAGTTATTTCTCCCTTCATTGGGAATGCTTTGACCCAACCAGAGAAAGTGTCCACTAGAACTAGGAGGTAACGGAATCCATGCTTTCCAGGTTTTACCTCCACAAAGTTTATTACCCAGAAGTCACCAAGGGAGGTACCTCAAGCAGTTTTTCCTCTCCATCCCTGTTGTTGTCCCGAGTTTACCCGTTGGCAGGTGGGATAGCTGCTTACAGCTCACTGGGTAAGTTTAGCCAGAGATGGGATGTGGTACATCTTGTTGAGTAGTTGATACAGCTTGGTTTCTCCTAGACGAGTGTTGAGGTGGGTATTGTGGACTAGCTCTCTTTCCAAAGTGGCAAGAATTGCAATTTTTTCCTTCCCAGAGTACTCTTCACCCAGAGGGGAGAATCGTATGTTTACCCAGTTTAGGTATCTCTTCATTGTTATAGTGGGGGCTTCACGGGAGCTCCGGAAGAGGAGTTATTACTTCCATAGTTGTGGGTTTTCCCATAGGCACAGTTTTATTCTTTCCTGCCCTCTTATAGCTGCTTGGTCTGCAGTCCAATTTCCTCTAGCCTCAGGGGAGTCATCATTTCTGTGTCTTGGACAGTGGATGATTGCCACTTTTTTTGGCATCCATAGGGCTTCAAGGAGCACTAGGATCTCAGGTATGTTTTTTATCTGCTTTCCTGTTGAGGTCAGTAGGCCCCTTTCTTTGTATATGGTACCGTGTATGTGGGCAGTGGCAAAGGCGTTCCTGCTATCTATGTAGATGTTGGCAGTCTTTCCTTTGGCCAGTCTTATTGCCTGTGTCAGAGCGATGAGGTCGGCTTTTTGAGCAGAAGTCCCTGGATTTAAAACCTGTGTCCACAGCTCCTCGGAGGGATTGACCACTGCCACTCTGGTGTATCAGATCCCATCTTTTACAAAGCTACTTCCATCTGTGAAGAGGATTTCTTCTGCATCCTGGATGGGAACATCGATGAGATCGGGCCTACTCCCCTGTAGGGCTTCCAGAACATCTCAGCAATCATGGGTTAAGTTTATCCCCTCATCACTCTCTGGCAACAAGGTGGCTGGATTGACAGATCCAGTCTGAATGAATCTCAGCCTTGGCTGGTCCAACAGCTGCACCTGTAACTGAGTCACTCAAGAGTTGGATGGCCACTTGCCAGGGAGTGCTTGCAATAGAGTTTCTACGGAGTGAGGAGCATGTAGGGTAAGATCCTGTCCCAGGGTGAGCTTGTCTGCCTCCTTGACCAGGGAGGAGGTGGCTGCAATGGCTCGCAGGCAGGCTGGCCACCCGGATGCCAGTCTTTTTGAGAGATACGCTACTGGACGTTTCCAAGGACCCAGTGTCTGGATGAGCACGCTTTTTTCCACTCTGTTTTTTTCTGGAACATACAACTGGAACAGTTTTTGGAGGTCAGGGAGAGCCAATGCTGGGGCCAATACCAGAGCTCATTTTAGGGTATCGAAAGCCTTTTGTTTCTGTTTCCCCCATATCAGGGGAGTATCTCCTTCAGCTATGGCTGAGTACAGGGGCTTTCTTATATTTAAAATAGTTTTTATTATATATGTAATATTTCTTTCATAAACGTTACCCTATACAAATATTTCTTTGACATGCTCTAACCTTCTGTGACTTGCTTTTTTTTTTCCTTACCAAAATTTCTTATACTCATTCACCTTCTTTACATCTCTTTCTCTTGGCTGCGGGACAGAGCCTGCCATGGCGTCTTCTCCTGCCGGGGCTGCTCAGGTGACGCCGTCTCCACTTCCTGCTCCAGGTGCAGGATGCCCTGGCTCACAGTCAAGCCACGTGGACTCCTGCCAGCCTGGGGAAGCCAGGTTGCTGCCTCCTCAGGGAGAAGACATGTCCACCACCTACATGGCTGTTTTTCATTAAACGCCATCTTTCAGACATATCAGTGATCACAGTTGAGTGTGTGTGTGTTTGTGTGTGTGTGTGTGTGTGTGTGTGTGTGTGTGTGTGTGTGTTGTGCTGGGGATTGAACCCAGGGGTATTCTACCTCTGAGCTACACCTCCAGCCTTATTTTATTTTTTATTTTGAAACAGGGTCTCGCTAAGTTACTGAGGCTAACCTTGAACCTGTGATCCTCCTGTCTCAGCTGTCCAAGTACTGGGACTACAGGTGTACGCCACCACATCCAAACAAGTATTTCTTTTATTGTTGCATGTTTCTCTTTTCAGGTACCAGCATGAGAAGCAAGGCCAGGAGATAAAGCAAATGCTAGATACCACACTCACCCTCCTGTCCACACCCAAAGAACTTGAAAAAAAAATGCACTTTCTTTTCTTTTCTTTTTTTTTTTTTTTTGCAGTACTGGGGATTGAACCCAGGGGCATTCTACCTCTGTGCTATGCCCCCAGCCCTATTTTTTATTCTTTATTTTGAAACAAGGTCTCACTAAGTTGTGGAGGACCTCACTAAGTAGCTGAGGCTGGCCACAAACCTGGATCCTCCTGTCTCAGCCTCCCAAGTACTGAGATTACAAGTGTGCATGTGCCACCACGCCCGGCTTCATTTTCTTTTCTATAGAGATACACTCCTTTGAGTAAGTGGGAAAATATAAAAGCTGAAATAACAAGAATAAAAGTTCCCCCTCTATAGAACTATGTTCAATATATTTACAATCGACCCTCTGTGTCTGTAGATTCCGTATCTGTGGATTCCACCAACTGTGGATTGAAAGTATTCATAAACAATGTGTTATACTGAACATACACAGCCTTTTTTTTTTCTTGTCAGCATTCCCTTAACAATTCCATATGACAGCTATTTACATAGCATTGACATTGTATTAGGTTGGTTAAGAAGGAAAGAAAACAATCTGTTAACTGTGGTTGTGCCCACACAATGGGGTCCCGTCATTCAATATGAATCTATCTGGTACCTTCGAGGTGCTAAACACAGTTTGGTCACTGAGGATGTAGCAGTGAACACAAGAGACATATGCCCACCTTCATGGAAGTCAGTGGGGAGAGAGAAATAGTAAAAACGAGGCTGTAAACTACGCAGTTGATAGACTGTGCGGGTGCCGGGAGACGGGTGATGGCAGGGAGGAGATGGCCAGATGTGGGGTGCATGGAGTGTCCTTGGCCCCACTGACAAGATGACATTAAACACAGGCCTGAAAGGAAGAAAGGAAGTAACCCAAGCCCGGTGGAGATGCGGAAAATCCCTCCTTGGCCGTCTCTCCTTCAAAACCTTAGGAGCCACTTCTGTCTGCTGAATACCAGCAACCAAGAGTGTGTTGAGCATTACTTTAAGGAACTTACATTCAGAAAACAATTATCTTAGTTGTTTTGTTTTTTCAGCATTCCAAATATAAAATTATGTTATGTTAAATATGGTCTTTCAAATCAAACAGCTACTGCCCAGGAATTCTGATAGGCTCTCTGTCTCCAAATACCTGTCTTGTCAAAAGCAATACTGATGGCAGGTTCTGTTCTCTAAAAGTCCACTTTCAGACTTCTGTCTTTTGGAAAAGAATGACTTTTCACATTCACTCTCACGTATAGACAGGTTTACATCTCTGTGCCTTGTTAGTAGTAGCCAGGTATTGCAAACAAGAAGGGAAATAGAATAGGTACTGAGAAAACTGTTGGAAGAGTGAGGAATAGCGAGTAGGAGAGGGTCCCCCCAGCTTTCAGATTTGCCAGAAGCTTTAGAGGCTTGAGACACTCAGGGAGGCACAGAAGGCACTCTGCCGACCACCGCCAGCAGCGGCCAGTCACGGCACCCATGGACAGTACCTGCCGGCTGCAAAGCCTCACATGTGTGAAAGCCCATGCGTCTTCCCACCATGGCCAGAGGAACAAGAACACTGACTTTGCCTCTACTCGCCTTCTGAATTATACCTTCATACCTGTCATAGATGAATTGTAATCTGGAAGGCTGCTGCAAGGTATTCTGGGAAATGTCATTCCCAGGGACTAGGGAAGAGCATGGGGTCTTCATCCCAACATTGGCAGCTGACTGTCCTGCACAGTCAACCCGCCATGATTTTAGTAAGTCTCATTTATGTAAGAATGGAACCCCTCCCACTCCCCCTGCTCAGGGCAACTCTGCCTAGATGCTCAGATTAGTGTCCCAAATCAAGTACTATATTTCATCTCCTAAGTGTCTGCAGATCCCCTCAATCTTAGAGTTGAGCTGAGGGGAAGATAGGTAGGATTCCACCAGGAGTAGAACTTAGCTATCTGAGGGTTTGGTCAACTGGTGAGCTATTGAGAACCAGCACTGTTACCCTCCAGACAGGTAGCCGACCTGAACTGGGCCAGCACACCTGACATGCAGGCATCTCCCTGCTTCTCTCCTGCTTCTCTCCTGCTTACAATTCCATCACTGTTACAGTTTGAGTACAGAATATTGCTCAGACCTCACGTCGTTGACAAGCAGCATGTTGGAGGCAGGACTTGGTTGCTATGGAGGATTCCCTGAGGGTATGACCTTGGGGACTGTATGAACATTCCTGTCCCCTTGCTTTTACTCTCTGCTTCCAGCTTCCATGATGTGAGAGCAGAGTCCCTCCACTTGTGCTCTCTCTACCCCCCACACGACACCCTGAGCTCCGCAGACGTGACCCAGCCTAACGTGGACTGAAACCTCTGAAACCTCCACAACTGTGAGCAAATAAATCTTCCTCTAAGTTGTGGTCATCAGGTATTTTAGATGATGGCAGTGGGAATGCTGACTGAAAGAGTAACCCTACCTCATTCTACTTGGCCTTCCACCCAGAATGCCCTGAAGTTTTTAATATCCCTCTAAGTATATTCTTAGGTGCCATCAGAAAGAGCCTTAATGGAACATTCAGGCAGATTCCCAAGTTAATAGCAATGAATATGATTCATTTACGCTTCTCCCTGAAGGCCCCATATGCACAAAACATTCTCCAATTTCTGTTGGGAGATGTTTTCTATTAGTCTCAGGAAAGATTACTCCTTCCTTGAGAATGGCCCAAAAGAAAGACATCAATACATCAAGTGTCTGTGTCATTTTGTACAAGTTTTTAGTGCATGGTGCATGCACTGCTATGGTGGGGTCTACAGGCACTGAGATTAAGGCCACAAATGATGGGTGCTATGGATTATAGATCTGAGATTTCCCTGCATTGGCACTCACCTGAGTTCTGGTTGATGAAAATGGCGGCAGTCATTCAGGAAGGTACATCCACAGAAGGGCAGGCCACAGTACAATCATATTGTGTGCAAAATACACTTTTCAGAGAACAGAATTGGTTCTATTTGTTCCAAGTGAATTGACAATACCCCCATCAGTAGACTGTGCAGATGAAGCAAACCAAAACCCAATGTGCCCCCTACTAAAACACTGGAATCACAAACACATTTACAGTGCAGAGTGGGCACTCAAATCCCACTTGTATAGATGAAGCAAAAAATGTGTTCCTGTGTACAAAACAAGTACTCAACCTCCCTGAGTTGGGCCAGGACAGTGTTTAATGTCATCTAGTAGGAGATCCACAGCGTGGTCTTGCTGCCCAGAATGCCTTTCTCCACTTTCTGCTCACAGATCCTTTGAGAGTCTGGTAAGTGGCCCCACAGTGGCTGTTCACCCCAGCTTTGTTCACCCCAAGTGCTTTCCCATCTGCCTTCTCCTGGTGACTCTGGGGACCTGCTCCCCCCTCCATGTGCTTCTGTAAGACTATCCCTGGTAGTGTTCAGGGAAGGGAGCAGAGATGACCCAGGTTGACCACCCAAAATGGTTCCACTCCCTAGTCCCAGTGAACATGGAGGCTGTCTATGTCCCACAGAGGGACGGGGAATGGTTTGCTTGCCACTGGCTGGTACTGAGCTGGGGGTTGTAAGTGTGGAATCGCCTTTGGGGGCCTCTTTATCCACAAAGTAAAAAAGAGAGGGAGAGATAGAGACCAGTCAGAGGGAAGTGGGATTGAGAGACAGAGAAAGAGAGAAACAGGACAGCCAGATTCAGGCAGAGTCGTTGTTATTAGGAGTCTGGGTATGAGCTCCTGTAAATAAACCAATCAATTGCCGTAATATCTGCTTCAGCCAGCATTCTCACTGCTGTGACCCAAAAAACTGATGACAACAACGTCTAGGAAGGAGATTCACTTGTTCGCAGTTCTGGAGATTTCAAGGGTTCAGTCAATGTTAGGCTGGGTGACATCTGCAGAGCTCAGGGGATGGCGTGGGGAGCAGAGAGAGAGCACACAAGGGCTCTGCTCTCACATCATGGAGGCCAGAAGCAAGAGAGGGCTCACAAAGGGGGTTCATGGACACATGCACAGTCCCTAAGGCCACACCTCCAGGGACCCTCCTCAGCAACCAAGCCCCACCTCCAACACGGCTGCCTTGTCTCTGTGAGGGCTGTGGGGACACTCTAAATCCAAACCATAACACTGATCAAGGTTTGTCTCATCCAACTGAGACAGTCCAGGATTAAACAGATCCTCTCCCTCAAGAAAAAGCACATACCTCTCCATGCATAAAATAATTCATGTACCTGCAAGAGCTTGGTGCATATAATATCAGAGGCTAGCTGGGTGTGGTGGCACACACTTGGAAGGCTGAGACAGGAGGATCACAGGTTCGTGGCCAGCCTCACAACTTAGTGAGGACCTCCGTCTGCAACTTAGTGAGACCCTGTTTCAAAAATAAAGAATAAAAAAATAGGGCTGGGAGTGTAGCTCGGAGGTAGAATGCCCCTGGGTTCAATCCCCAGTACCACAAATAATAATAATAATAATAATAATATCAGAGCCTGAAGCCCTTCTAGGTGAAGAGCTCCTGCCCATCAAGTTTTCTAGACAGTGCCAGAGTAGAGCTGATTTTACCATCAAAACCTTCCTCTGTTCAGATCTTTTGCCCATTTATTGACACTGTTGGTGGGAATGTAAATTAGTACAGCCACTATGGAAATTAGTATGGAGGTTCCTCAAAAAACTAAAAACAGAACTACCATATGATCCAGCTATACCACTCCTGGGTATACGCCCAAAGGAAATGAAGTCAGTATACAAAAGAGATACCTACATACCCAGGTTTCTTGTAGCACTATTCACAATAGTCAAGATATGGAACCAGCTAAGTGCTGGTCAACAGATGAATGAATAAAGAAAAAACAGTATATATACCCAGTGGAATATTATTCTGCCATAAAGAAGAATGAAATCATGTCATTTGAAGGAAAAATGCAACTGAAGAACATTATGTTAGGTAAAATAATAAAGACATAGAAGGACAAGTATCACATGTTTTCTCTCATATGTAGAAACTAAAAAACTAACAAACAAACAAAGATGATCTGAAAGTAGAAGGAGGGCCTGTTAGGGAAGGGGAAGGAGAAAGGGACAAGGGGAGGGAATAGAGGTAAGGGAAAGGAAGAGTAATAAGTAGGGTAGATATGATCAACGCATGATAGATCCATGTATGGAAATGTCACAGTCAAACCCACTAATTTATACAATTAATATACATTAATAATTATAATTTTTAACGTGCTTTTATAGGTGCATTGGAGTCTTACATTGCAATGAATATCTATTTGATGTTAACATATATGCACACAGCTCTTGGTGCCCCCCCGCCTCCCTCCACCCGTATGAAGTACCAAGAATGATGTTGGTATATTTTCACATGTACATGTTATTTATGATAGTAATTCCATTAATTCCCTTCTTTCTTGCCCTCCCCCTTCCCTTGTACCACTTCCCTTGTTCTGTTGAGGGTTCTCCATTATCAACCAGAGTCCCTGTGTGACCCTACTACTCCTTAGGTTGCGCATATTAATGAAAACATATGTCCCTTCTTTTTTTGTGATTGACTGATCTCGCTTAACATAATGTTCTCCAGATCCTTCCACTTTTTTGCAAATGATGTTATTTTGTTCTTCTTTATGGCTGAGTAGAATTCCATTGTGTGTATTTCCCACAATTTTGTAATCCACTCATC
>PVJS01042375.1:0-17541 GCA_004027185.1 Glis glis | reverse complement strand
AAGTTGCGGAGGGCCTCACTAAGCAGAGAGAGAGAGAGAGAGAGAGAGAGAGACAGAGACAGAGACAGAGACAGAGACAGAGAGCTGAGACTGGCCGCGAACCCGGATCCTCCGGTCTCCGCCTCCCAAAGTACTGGGATTACAAGCGTGCGCCACCACGCCCGGCTTAGGGTAGTTTTGATTTGCATCTCTCTGACTGCTAATGATGTTGAATATTTTTCCATACATTTATTGGCCATTTGTATTTCTTCTTCTGTGAAGTGTCTATTTAGTTCACTTGCCCATTTTTTATTGGGTTATTTGTTTTTTTAGTGGTGAGTATTTTTAGTTCTCTGTATATTCTAGATATTAGTCCTCTATCAGAGGAGTAGCTGGCATAAACCTTCTCCCATTCTGTCAGCTGTTTCAAAGAAACAGAGTTTTGCTAGGTTGATGAGAGTCTCACTACTTGTTGAGACTGCCCTTGAACCTGTGGTCCTCCTGTCTCAGCCTCCCAAGTACTAGGATTACAGGTGTGCATCACCATGTCCAGCTTAAAATATTTAAATCTACATAGAATTAGAAAATAAATCTCTCTCACTACACACACACACACACACACACACACACACACGTATACATATATGTATTCTAGGCAAATTTTTCATAGTCCTTTTATGAATGGAAATATCACAATTACTCTGCAATGAGGTATGCTGACCAAGAGTGGTAATCTAACTTGAAGGATAAAATGCTGTTATTCTGCCCTTCCTAGATACTTAATTGAACCAAAATAATGTGTGGAGGAAGGCGTATCATTATAGTAAATGAAATGGAGGAGAGCAAGTGAAGCAGAGTTCAAGACAGCAGGAAATAAAAGGCACAGAGAACTATTGAGCCAGAAAGGGGAATTGAAACAGACCTGATGTAGCACTAATCATTAGTGAGTGAAGTAATGAACTAGGGAAGAGATGGGGTTTTAGTTATGGCCCAACAAATGGAAATGAGGAATTTCCAGATGTTCCGTATGGTCTGTAATTCAAGTGCTTTTTGCCTTCAGGTCAGAATTTTCAAACAGATAACAGATGTAGAAAAGACTCAGAATTTCATGCACACACCATGATAGTTAGCTTTCAAAATCTCAGGGCTTGCGTGTAAACTCCTCACATAAGACGTAGAGGCTTAAAATAAAGCCTGTCAGACCTCAGGCAGAATTCCAGTTGAGAAAAAACGAGTTTCAGGTTAATAATAGCTTTCTTTTTACATCCCAATTCAAATGGTACAAAACAGTGTTAGAGATTTTAACACAATGGCACCAATTCAGGAGCGATGGGGTTCAAAAGAACATTTCTTGCCAAACGGTCTTTTTGCTAAAGAAAATAATTTAAACCAAAGACCTTGATACTGGGAGATTAATTCTATATACAATTGATTTACAATGTCCACCTTATCAAAATATCGATTTTATCCTCAAGGAAACACATTTTTCTATTATTATAATTTAATTCATATAATTCTTTTATAACTCAGAATTAAAGCAATTATTAAATTTTCAGAAGCAAAATTTAAATCACTGAATACACATTTGCAAAGTCCTATGTGTTGCACCAACAAGATGTAGATATGAACTCCTCCCATGCGTAGCTTAAAATCAAATACAGGAAACAATAAATGTTCCTAAATAAGTTGTCAAAATAGAATGGCTGGAGATCTTACAGAGATACTAAATATATATGGAGGTGCTGGGAGTGGAGCAATATCTATGTCTGATAGGAAGAATGAAAGAAGCATCATTGAGAAAGTGACGCTCCCACTGAGCCATGAAGGGACATGTGAAGCAATGCTCTGAAGGATTCACAGTAGAGCCGAGCCAGGCTCTGCGTCATTCTCACCTGTGCCATGCACCATGTTACTCAGCCTCTCGTCAAAGCTTCACATCTTGAATCTGCAAAACGGAAATCAAATTCCCTGTATCACAGGGTTCTTACAAAGATAAAAAGAAACAACACATATAAAACGCTTTCCTAACGCACAGAATGTGGCATAGAAGAAGCTGCTCTCCCTCTCCACATGTCACTGCTTAGGACAAAATATATTAATGTTTTGTGCCACTTCTGTCCTCTCGAGAAGGATTGGGAGAAAGGCTTTTATTCTGTTCTCTACTTATCACTACCAGTCCCTATGGATTAGGATTGTATGTAGGCAAAATTGGAATAAAGATACCTGATTCTGCAGGGCTCAGACTCCTCACTTTTCTCTCTCTTGCCTTCAGTTGATGGTCAAGAAGTAAAACAGGTTCTCCCTTTCACTCCTGTTTCTGAAAAGCCCAGACCCCTTACTTGCCTTGTGTATTCCTTCAAGGTGTATGGAATCTGATGCAGTGGAACACACTTGTCATCCCAATTACTTGGGAGATGGAGTCAGGAGGATCACAAGTTCCAGGCCAGCCTATGCAATTTAGTGAGACCGTGTCTCAAAATAAAAAATAAAAAAGTTTGGGGAGATAGCTCAGTGGCTAAGCATCATTGGGTTCAATCTGCTATACCACAAAACAAACAAACATATAAACAAACAAATGTGCTTTGGGCAGGCTGCAGTCCTTCACGCTATCTTCCTGGCTAAGTGTCAGCTCTGCAGAACTTGGTCCCTAGGTCTTCATATCCATATGAAGGCTCTTTTTAGCTTTGGGGTGGAATGTTTTTCTCCAAACCATTTTTGCTGTGTTTTCCATATGGCACTTTGTCTAGATTTCTAGTGGACTAGAAGTTAATGAAGAGGAGGGCTATGACTAATGGGCACCCTCAGGAATCTGAATTCTTGTCTGATACCTTGGGAAAGTACAAACGTTTACATGGATATGAGCTTACAAAATGCAGAATCTAAATTGGAAAGAACAGGACTGGCCCAGTCATGTCAGTGGATGACTCTTCATAGCAGAATATGAGGGAAATCTAGAACTTAGGTGCCTGGCTCCTCTCTTCATAGAAAGACAAAATATAATGGTTTCATCCCTTATCCCTTCACACTTTATTTAAAACATATAAGATTAAAACATTCTAGTTTCCTTTCCATGCATTTACCTCAATGTTTTGAGTGATCTATATAAATGCTCACTGTGAGAATATTTATCTTTTATATAGATAGCTTTGAAATATGTAAATCACCAATGAAAAGATAACTTTTGCTACAAATAGGGCCTTTTATACACATTGCTAGATGTTTATGTCAACTATTTGAGTCATTAAAAAATTAGCACAGAAACCACCTCCACCATTTGTGTAAAGAACACTAAACTACATCAGTGTGCTGGGGACCCTGAGCTCACCTACTGTTCTTCCACTAAAGCACTAATTGCCCATATCTGAGGCCCAAAGTCCTGCATCTCTACTCTTGCATATCATATTCTCTTCCTTGTTAGCAGCTGAGAATGAGTGCTTCCCTAAATTGTGTGCCTCAGGCACTTATCTTGCCTCAAACTAATTCTAGCCTTGCTTAGTCAACTTGTCGAAAAATCCGTTAGGCATGAAATGAAGCATTTGTGTTAGCTTTTATCGATTTTTTTTATTGCCCTTGGCTCTCTAGATGAAACTTAATCTTTACCCCAAATTACTGATGTTCAGGTATAACTTGCATATTAATACCTTGTCAAGGTCAGGGTCAGCAAAAGTATTCTAAACAGAACATTTTATTTGTAATACTGTAAAATGGGATGGGTTCTCTTTCTCATTTTAAAAAAAAATTTCACCTTACTATTTAAAACTATAGACTGATATATAGCAATTGAGAATAGATGTCTAAATGTCCCTGTATTTACATAAGATATGAGGTTGCCACATCAAGATTAGCCTAGACAAATAAATCTAGCTTAAAGTCAAGTACCTTCAAGTGCTATCATTTTGATAAATTTTCCCCAACATATAATTGCCTCTCTTTTATCTAATAAGTTCTCTGCCAATAAAAGACATATCCATTGGAGTAGAGGAGCATTATATCAGCAAGACACTGCCTGTACTCTTCCCCTTGCAGAAAAATTAAATTGAACAACCATTCATGCACAAGAATACTTTCACAAGGGCCAAAGAATACAGGAAAGAGATAACAGTACTTGAGTAGAGCTCAGAGATAAGAAAAGGCACTCTGAAGAGAACAAAATAGTTTCTTCTTTTTTTTTTTTTTTTCTATATCACTACTCCCCAAAGCCTGTGTGGCATGGAGAGAAACAACCACCATGTAGAAGAGGAAGAGTGAAGTGAGCCCCTAACTCTGTCTAGGACCCCAGTGCTAAGACTACTCCAATGAATTCTGCATCCATTTTGATCTGACTTCTGAAGCCCCAGGCTCCAGGCCCACCCAATACCAGTCAGGTGTCCATAACCTCAATCCCCAGGCTAGCCCCTGTGGAACCAGGCTCCAAGCCTACCCCTGAGGACCCAAGCTCCAGACTCATCCTAATGCCAGGTCAGTTTCTAAAGTTTCAGGATCCATCTTTCCTCTGTGGACCCAAGTTCTGATCCAGCACCAGGTTAATCCCATGGTCTGTGGTTCTAGGCTGGCCCTTCCATACCTAAGCTTCAAGCCCATCCAATGCCACCCAGTGGTACCAGGTACTAGGCCAGCATCTGTGGACACAGTCTACAGGCTGCCCCCTACATAGACCAAGGATCTAGGTCCACACACATGATCCCAAGCTCCATGTCTTCCCTCTGAAACTAGAGCCAGACATTTCCACATGGACCCATGCTCAAAAACCACCTGATTGGACCTAGACACCAGCAGTATCTCTACAAACTAAGACACCATGCCAGCCCAAACACAAAAATCCCCTGGAGTACCAGATATCAGGTGAGCCAACACAAGAACTCCAGTAGCAAGCCCACTCTGGGCCATATCGGCCAGCTCTCCCAGTGTCTCTAGATGGACTGAATGGTGAATTGATTTCCATGATGAAGACAGTCTATAAAGATTAGAAGATGTGCCAGTGTCTTCACATGTGTCCAAGGCCACAAAGTTTATAAATAATCAAGGAAACATGACACTACCAAAATAAAAATAATGAAATAAACTGACCCTAAGAAACAGAGAGTTACAAACTATTTGGCAAATTTAAATAATCATCTTAGAGAAAAGAGTGATCTACAGGAAAACACAGATAGATAACTAAGTGAAATCAAGGAAATAATACATAAAAATAATGTGATGTTCTTCAATGAGAAAGAAACCATGAAAAGGAACCAAATGAAAATTCTGAAGTTGAAAAACTCAATGACTGACTTGAAATATTCAATGGAGTGCTTTAATAGCGAAACAAGAACAAGAAAAAATCAGTAAGCTCAAAAACAGGTCATTTGAAATTATCTAGTCAGAGTAACAAAAAGAAAAAAAACATGAAAAGAGTGAAGAAACCTACTGGATTTATTGGACATCATCAAAAGAACCATTTATGTACTATGAAAGTTCCAGAAAGGGCAGAGAAAATATAAAAAGTATTTTTTAAAGTAAGAATGACAAAAATTTTTTCAAATCAGAGAATGAAATGAATATTCAGATCCATGATGCCTAAAGAATATCAAATTAATTACAAATATAAAAATTTTCACCAAGACATGATAATCAAATTATCGAAAGTAAAAGAGAAAGAACTGTAAAAGCATTAGTAGAAAAGTGACTCATCACATAGAAGGGAACCCTTTTTAAGACTATAAGTGGATTCCTCAGCACAAACTGTGTACAACAGAAGAGAGTACTATGATATATTCAAAATACTGAAAGTTTAAAAAAAAACTTGCCAGACAATAATACAATACCTGGAAAAGATATCCATCAGAAACAAAGTAGAGGTATGGATGTTCTTGGACAAACAAAAGCTGAAGAGTCCATCATCATTAGGCCTTTCTTACCAGAAATACTACAGGAAATTCTTCAAGTTGAAATTAAGGGATGCCAACAACACAAAAACATATGAAAGTTTAAAATATGGTATGAAGGGAAGAGGTAGTAAAATTCAGAATACACTAATACTGTAATGGTTGTACATGAGTCACATTTAACTCTAGCATGAAAGTTAAAAGTTAATACCTATGGTATTAAAAACAACCATAGGTACAATAATTGCTAATGGATATACAATGTGAAAAACACAAATTTTAACATTAAGAGCATAGAATGTGGGGGAGAGGTTGAATTGAAGTTTTTAACACTGATTAAATTAAATTGTTATTAGCTTAAAATAGGTTTTTATAGCTGTAAGAGGTTTTATGCAAACTTCATGGTAACTACAAAGGGAAAATATTTTGCTAGATACACAAAAGATAAAGAGAAAGAAATCAGAGCATACTTAAAAATCGTCAAATCACAAAGAAATACAGTAATGGAGGAAGAGAAGAACAAAGGAACTTTAAAACAGTCAGAACTCAAAATCACAATAATAACTGCTCAGAATATAATTGGATTCAACTCTCCAATCAAACATAGTGGCTGAATGGACAAGTTCCATCTATATGCTGCCTATATGAAACACATTTTAGCTTTAAGGACACACGTAGGCTGAACATTAAAGGATAGGAAAAAATATTCCATGCAAATGGTAACTAACCAAAAAGAGAGCAGGGGAGGCTATATCCACACAGATAAAAGAGAATTTAATGCAAAAACTCTCATGAGACAAAAAGTGGTTATTTTAGTGATAAAAGGGCTACAGTAATATAAAAATAATGAACATATATGCACCCAATATTGGAGCACCCACATTTAAAGCAAATATCAACAGAACTGAAGGGAGAAACAGTAACACAATAGTGGAAGACTATTGTCCCTTACTTTGAAAACCAGTAAGAAAATAATAGACTTGAACAATACTGTAGATGCATTAGACCTGATAGACATACACAGAACATTCCATCCAATGGTAGTAAAATGCACTTTTTTTTCAACACATGGTATATTTTCCAGGATATGAAAAATATGTTGGATCATGAAAATCTTCTTAAAATTTAAAAAGATTGAAATATATCAAGTGTCTTCTGATTACAATGGCATATAGAAAAAAGAATTAGAAATCAATAGCAGGAAGGTCTAATAATCATAATTTTCAAAAATATGGGAGGCTTATTTTCTAGTTATAAACCTGTCATCAACCAGGTCTTCTTGCTTCATTTATTTATTTAGATGATGAGGGAAGCAATTTAAATGATCTGTGGTCTATTATTGCACATCAATCTATGAAAAAAATCTGAAATTTCTAAAAGTTAAGAATAAAATGCTCTTTCCCATCATTTCTGCCCACACATTCTTAAAAGATTCATTTATTCCAAGAAAGGTAGATGCTGTTTAGAAGTTGAAGTACAGTCATGTGTCAATTATGTATGACTTTTATATAGCTTGGAGTGATTATAAAATGCCATGAATTTTAAATCCGATTCACAACACTTAAACTGGAGTTAGAGATATGAGGTATGAGTAAGGAGGGTGTGATATAATTTTTAAATTTTTTTATGTGGTGAGCTATTAGTTAAGGTCTGGAATGTCCTACAAAGGTCCACATGTTAAACATATGTCCCTAGGTTGTCACTCTTGAGAAGTGGTAGAACCTTTAAGAGATGGAGCCTATTGGAGCTCTTAATGGACCTTGGTGTTTTTCTCTTTCACATTCCTGCCAGGAAGTGAATGACTTTGCTCCTCCAGAAGCTCCCAACCATGATGTGCTGTCTTCCTACAGAACCAAAAGCAATGAGACCAACTGACCACACACTGAAACCTCCAGAACTCTGAAACAAAATTAAACTTTTCCCTTTATAAGTTGATTATCTCAGGTATTCGCTATGGAAAAATGGAAACCTGATCAACACATGACATATTATTAATTACCTCATTATAGCATCCATCTCAGGTTACCTCTTAAATCAAATTCTGTTTTCGCAACTTTAGTGACCCTCCAGGAAAATAAATTATATCCTTTTTTTTAATGTTCCTAATTAGTGATTCTTCTATGTAGGTACTGAAATTTGTGAAATTAAATTAAAACCTTTCACCATTCTTTCTTTTTATCTTATCTATTAATCTATAATTATAGACTTAAATTTTAGGGCTAAAAATTATTTAAAATGTCTATAAACAGCATCTGGTTCTCTTCATTATACATAGCTAGAGTCCACACAGCCACAAAACTCTAAAAGCCAGTATATGGCACTCCCAATAATTGACCTAATGAAAGGACCACCAAAATAAGTTAAGAGCGATAAATTTACCATCTTTCTCTTCTTTTTGATAGCACCTAAATATATCATTTATTTTGAAGACTAGTCATTAAATATTATTATAAAATATTTAACTGATTTTACAGCATTTGATCCTGTGAATGAATCAATATTTATTTACCAGTCATTTGTTGTGCATGAAAATTCTTCCCAATATATCAATTGAAACAATATTATAGTGAATAGCCCTAAAAACTTCTGTCTATATTTATTATACACGTGGCCTCTACTCCATTTTCCTATGGAGTCCACTTTGCCCTCCAAAATGCCCTGAGCACAGTCTCTACCTTCAACCTTTCTAACCACATTCTGGCCCTTCTAATTTCCTCTTTCAAAACAGTCTCAGATACTTATAATCCACATGGTCAGACTTAGATATAGCCATGATCCTACTCCTCTTGTATTATTTTATATATTAGTCAGCATTTTCACAGCTATAATACAAAAGACTGACCATGTAACTTAGAGGAAAGTTTATTTGCTCATGGTTCAAGTCTATGTGAGGCCTGGGCCAGTGGATCTCAGGGCATGGTGATGGCAGGAAGTAGAGAAAAAGAGCACAAGACTTTGCTCTTCACCTCATGGAGGCTAGAAGCAAAAGAGAGAGCAAGGGGAGGAGGAACCATATATAATCACCAAGGCCAAACCCTCAAGGACCTACATTCTCTAGCCACCCCTACCATCCTAGGCCACCCCCCAGGAACCCACCTTCTCCAGCCACACCCTACTGGCCTAGCCCACCACCCAGATAAATCCATTACAATGGGATTACAACCCTCATGACTCAATTACATCAACTCCAAATACCAATTTAGGAGCTCTACAAGAGCCATTCTATATCTAACTATAACAAGACCTGAAACTGTAAAACTACTAGAATAAAACATAATGAAAAAGCTCCAGAACATTGGTCTAGGCAAGGAACTTTTGATATGACTTCTAGAGCATAGGCAACTAAAGCAAAAACAGACAAATGGGATGGCATCAAACTAAAGAACCTCTGTAAAGTAAAGGAAACAACTACCAAACTGAAGAAATACACAGAATGGGAGAAAATACAAATTATACCTCTATAAGAGCATATCTGAAATATAGAAAGAACACAAACAACTCAGTACAACAAATAACAATTAAAAATGGGCAAAGAGCCAGGTGTGGTGGCACATGCTTGTAATCCCAGTACTTGGGAGGCAGAGACCAGAGGATCTGGGTTCGCAGCCAGCCTCTGCTACTTAGTGAGGCCCTCCGCAACTTCGTGAGACCTGATTTCAAAATAAAGTATAAAAAATAGGGCCAGGGGTGTAGCTCGGAGGTAGAATGCCCCTGGGTTCAATCTCCGGTACCGCAAAAAAAAAAAAAATGGGCAAAGAATGTGAACAGACATTTCTCAAAAGAAAACATACAAATGGCCAATAAGTACATGAAAAAAATGCTCAGCATCACATATTATTAGGAAAATGCAAATTAAAGCCACAATGAATACTATTCAGCCTTATAAAGAGGGTAAATATTTCCGTATTTTTATAATTTGCTTAGAATAATTTATTACAAAATTATATAAGTATTTATTTGTGATATTCCCATCTTTAGTCCTTTTTCCCTATTTTAGTATTTAATCTACAGAGATTTGCTTTTCTTTTAATTTGTCGTAAGGAATAGAACTTTTTAACATGAACAATCAAGCATCTTCATCTTCATATCACTTGTTAATTGGTCATATATTTATATATTTATGCATCTATAAATTTATATATTATTATGATTTTATTTGACTGGCATATATCTCTTTTCTATAAGTGGACCATTTTAAATTTTAAAAATACTTATACTAGCTTCATGTTCTCTTATCAATGTTAAAATTTAAATTTATCTTTTCCTTCCTCCTACCCAGGGTAAAATTGTTGCTAAACTTGTCCTCCCTTTCTCCCCTTTTATTCTTTATGGTACAAAAATGAAGATAATAAAACCAATTTATCCTATGTATTTTTATTGCAAATCTCTTCTTTTAATAAATATTTGTGACAATTGCATTTATTTTTCTTTTACAATCTGATTTTACCTCCCGATACTCACTATGATTGTCTTCTAAGTGCCACTCCTAGTCCAAGAGAGCAGTGAACACTAGCTGAACTACACTAAACACTAGCTGACAAAGATGAGCTTGCCAGTTCCCAGTCTACACCAAAGATTAAAGCAAACTACGGGAAGAAGTTACCATCTCTCCATCTGGGTCTGTGTATGTTTTCATTATCATTTCTAATCATTATGTTATTTGAGTAAACATCACCTGATTTATTATAGTAGTTATGAAATATGAATACTGAACCCTAAGATTTCAAATTCAGGTGAAAACCTTTGATTTAATCAAGCATAATTTCAGAAACCTCATTTTCACTAGTAACATGAATCCTCATTATCTTCACATATATCTGTAATTAAGGTATAATGTGTTATTAAAGGGTGTAATTGACTATTTCATACAGCTGAATTAAAATAGAAACAAAATTCATGAATCAAATCAATGATTGTTCTAACTATAATATATGTAAGAAGATAGTCAAATAAAATTTAGAAATCATAAATCTAGGAAAGATAGTTTGAATTAGAAGTTAGTTTTGCAAAGAACCAGGGCCCCCAAAACCCTCACCTGACCCTCTGAAGACCAGCCTGGGGACAGTTGTCCTATAAAATAGGTCACCTTTTGCAGAGCTATATGTCATGAATGCTATGCCACATTTCTGTTCAATGCACATCCAATATACAGCCCATGATGAGCTAAAGATTTCTTCAGAGGTGTGGTTTTCTAGAACCAATGCCATTAGAACCCAACACATGATACAGATATTGTTACTCTAAGTTATAACACTGCCTTTTTATCTTTAAGTTTCAGACACATAGCCATTCCACATATAATGTCAATATGGTATCACAGACTGAGATACAAACTTGCCTTGGATATAGAGAAAAATAGCAAATGTCTCTTTAGGTAATATGTGGTATTTACTGCCTTCCAGAATTACCCATGAAGTAAATTGAAAACTTCCATGAAGTGAATTGAAAACTTCTATTTAGGCTTTCAGAAAATCCACTCATACTGGATTTCCAACCCAAAGAACAGTTTTTTAAACAAAAAAGTCTAAATTTGGAAAAATTCCATACATCAGTACTACTTTATGTGTGTATATGTTTTTGTAGGTGCGATTAATTAGCACACAAAGTTATTACCACTATATTTTCTTCTCTAAGATAGTTTGTTGCCTTGTAAAAATAGCTGTGGTTGGATTTTATAAAGGTAGGTTCAAAAAAAATAAACAGAATTGATATGAGATCAACATGACATAATATTACATTCATTTTAATAAAGAGGTACTTAGGCCCTCTGCAACTTAGTGAGACCTGGTTTCAAAATAAAGAATAAAAAAATAGGGCTGGGGGTGTAGCTTGGAGGTAGAATGCCCCTGGGTTCAATCCCCAGTACCACACACACACACAAAAAAACCAAAGTAATAATTCCATTTAAATTCTATCTTATTTGTTCACATTTTAAATTTTTGCAATAAAAATAGTTTATTAAATTAGATGCTACAGTTTCACAAAAATAGAAATTCTCTGACTTTAATAAAAATATAAATTTGTCAATTGTTCAGATATTTTATTTGATGTGACTGTATATAATTTGATAGGTAATATGCTAATATTAATATGAGAGACCTGAAAATAAAGGTGCCTATACTCCTAACAAGACAATATAGCCTTTCAGTATGTAAAATATTTCGATGACAGAAACTAAAACTTCAACTAAAACTAAAACTTTCATCAGAAAGTCTCTGAAAATGTGTGTTTTGCATTGTGTTGGTGATGTTATCTAGTTATGAAATATTTACCACATACTTCTGTAGTTGCCAGATGGTAGGTGCTATATATACCTCCCCATGAGATCACATGCATAGTAAAGTAGAGGAGAAAATAATACTTGTTTCCATCTTTTCTATCTCTAGTGATATTTTAACCATATTTTTCTTTTGACTTTCTTGATTAGATCCAGTGTCCAAACTCTAGCAGGCACCTGATGCTATTATTTCTAGTTCTTCCCACTTCATAATATATTCTCCAAAGTCCCGGATTTCATTTTTCAAAAACTAAATCAGTTTTAGTTATTTTTATTGGACTTAAATCTTTTCTACTACAAAGGAAACAATAAAGTTGTCTGGGTCAACATTCTCACTGCTATCATCTATAAAGACTGACCACACAAATTAGAGGAAGGATGATTTATTTGCTCACAGTTTTCTTGGAGATTTAGGGTTCATTCCATGTGAAGCTGGGTTGTATAGAGCTCAAGGCACAGCGGAAGGAAATGGAGAGAGAGAGAGCGCGCCAAGCTCAGCTCTCACATAGTGGATGCCATGGAGGCCGGAAGCAGAGAGCCAGCAAGGGGAGAAGAGAATCATGTATGATCCCCAAGGCCACACCCCCAGGGACTCCTCCTTAGCAACCAAGCCCTCTTTCAACATTGCTGTCTTGTTTCCATAAGGGCTAAGGGGACATTCTAAATCCAAACCACTACAAAGATGAAGAGACAATCTTCAAAATGAGAAAAAAAATTTGCAAACTCTTCATCTGATAAAGAATTAATAACCATAATTAACAAGGAACTTTTACAATTCAATAACAAAAAACCCAAATGATCCAATGAGAAAAATATTGAATAGATATTTCTCCAAAGAAGAGACACAAATGACCAACATGAATATAAAAAGGTTCTCAACATGACTATCATCAGAGAAATGAAAATTGCAACCACAATGTGATATCACCTAACACCTGTTAGAATAGTTGTTATAAAAAAAGAAAAGAGATAAGTGTTTGTGAGGACTCAGAGAAAAGGGAACCTTTTTACAATGTTGATGGGAATGGAAATAAGTGCAGCCACTATTGAAAATAAAACTAAAAATACAACTACTATGTGATCTAGCAATCCCAGTTCTGAATACATATCCAAAAGAAATGAAGTCACTATCTTGAAATAACATCTTCACTCTCATGTTCATAATGGTTTTATTTTTTATAGTCAAGACATGGAAGCAACCTAATGTCCATTACCAGATGAATGGATAATAAATGCAGTATATACTTACAATGAATTATGATTAAACTTCAAAAGGAAGAAAATCCTGCTCTTTGTGAAAACATGGATGAACCTGGAAGACATGTTAAATAAAATAAGCCATACAAAAACAAATACTATATCACATCACTTCTATGATGAATCTATAATAGTTGGACTCATACAAGCAGATTGAAATGGGGCCAGAGGCTGCCAAGAAGGAGAAAAAGGGATGTATTAGTCTAGGGCACAAAATTTCAGTTATATAAGATAAATACATCCTAGAGGTTTACAATTCCATATAGTACCTACAATTAGAAATACTGTGTTGCATACTTCAAATTTTGCTAATAGGGCAGATTTAAGTGTTTTTATTATAAAATGATGATGATGATGATAATAAAATAATAATAACAATAATAATAATAAATACAGCTTGTAAATAAAGTTTTGGAGGTCATAGATAGATTTATGGCAAATATTGTGGTAGTGTTTTCATATTTGTATACTTATATCTGAATCACCAAGTTGTACACATTAATTATGGATGGCTTTTTGTAAAAAACGAAACAAAAACCTAAAAGATGAGGAGGAATCTGCAGAACACCACCCAGCAAAGGCAAGTTATTGTGGCAACTCAATTGAAGAAATCATCAAATATCCTTGATGGATTAAAGATTCTTTGGTGAAGGATATATTAGATATAGGTCTCAAAAACTGATAGGCAGAATTAGGGAAGGTTGTTTGCTTGTTTGTTTTTATTTCATGTGGGAAAGTTTAGAGGCTATACCATAGAGAGTTCAATTTAGATATAATATATTTCAGAATATGGAAAATCTGGCATAAGGTAAGATTTAAATATAATTTAAAGTAATTTTATCTTGGGTCTTAAACCCCAGGGTAGGAAATTTGCAATATTTGCAGAAGCAGCAACAAGTAATGAATATTCTTCAAAAGTCTATTATAAGGTGATTTCTTCCTAACTGTGCCTTAGGAAAATGATGCAGGCAACTTCTTATGGAGCAAGACTGAAGAAGAAAAAAATAATTAATGGTAGAATGCTCAGTTAGGAGACTATTTCAAGTTTTTTAACCTCTCTGAAAGCCAAACACCATTTCTGTGAAAAATAACCTTACAGCATTGTTCTAGGATTAAATAGTATGTGGAAAGTAAAAGAGGACACAGAATAAACAGTAGCTTTTGAAATTACTACAAATTATATAGATTTAGGAAAGTCTCATAAAGCTGGAAAGCACAGTTTCTTTTACAAATTTGCAGGGGTAATATTATTTGAAGGCTGGTAAAAGGCAAAAATAAAATAATTTTTATAGCCAAGCGTGGAGGGCGCATACCTGTAATCCCAGTACTTGGGAGGTTGAGACAGAAGGATCACAGGTTCTAGCCCAGGATCAGCAACTTAGTGATACTCCTAGCAACCTAGCAAGACCCTGTTTCAAAACAAAAACAAAAAATAAAAAATGGGGTGGGGGTGTAGCTAAGAGGTAGAATTCCCCCTGAGTTTCATCCCCAGTAACACACACACACACACACACACACACACACACACACACACACACACACAATAACATTTGTAATAACAAGCTTGTAAGCAATGGAGTTCTACACAAATATAACATGACATTGAAGGTATTTGATTTCTAATCTTAGGAATGGGTAAGAAGAAAAGTACTGCTATAGGAAAAATATTTGTACTGAATGCCAGTAGTAGGGAAAGATGAGAGTTTGAAGTGGGGGAAGCAAAGGTTGAGATGATGTTTTTTTTTTAGTGTTGAAATGTTCAACTAACAAATATAAAAATTTTCTGGGGCCATAAGATAGATAAGGAAAGAGATATAGATTAGGAAGTTATCTGCAAGTGCATCATTTGAAGCTTTAGAAATGGATAGGTTCAAGCCGGGCGTGGTGGCGCACGCTTGTAATCCCAGTACTTTGGGAGGCGGAGACCGGAGGATCCAGGTTCGCGGCCAGCCTCAGCGCTCTCTCTCCCTGTCTCTCTGTCTCTCTCTCTCTGTCTCTCTCTCTCCTTAGTGAGGCCCTCCGCAACTTTGTGAGACCCGGTTTCAAAAATAAAGTATAAAAAATAGGGCCGGGGACGTAGCGCGGAGGTAGAATGCCCTTGCGTTCAATCCCCGGTACCGCAAAAAAAAAAAAAAAATGGATAGGTTCAAGGGAGGATGGAGTAGATAAAATGGTTTAAAGATTAAAAGCAAAACTTAAAGATTTTCTCTATTTGAGGATGGAATTATGAAGTGGAGCTGCCAGAGAAGTCCACAGTGAGATGGAGGATTGCTAACGTTCAGTCATTCCTTATGCAGTGTTTAGCTCATATACCAGCAAATCTCTGTATATTTACTGCACACCACACCTCAGGGGTGCAGTTAACAAAACATTCACTACCCAGTTGGGAAGACGAACATGAAAACAATTCTCTCATTCTGATGTATGCCCTATAACTGAGGTAAGTGTTCATGCATTTGGCAATAGAAGGATGGGCAAGTACCAACAGGTAGGGTACTTGAGGAAAGGGGCCCACACACAGGTGGAGAGAATTCCACATGCTGAGGGAAAAGAAAGAGAGAGGGCATGCAGTGTTTGGAGCAGTACATAGTTTGGAAAGTCTGTGTGAGATTAAAAAAAGAAGCAAGAGAGGGGAATTTTTTCAAAAAGGAATAATGACAGTATCGATTGAAAAGTCCATCAGAACTGGTGGTGTTGCATGACTATAATCTCAGTACTTGAGAGACTGTCAGGAGGATTGTAGGTTCCAAATGCCAGTCTCAGAAACTTAGAAAAACCCTCAGCAATTTAATGAGACTCTATTTCAAAATAAAAAAGGGAGGGGGAAGGGCTGGGGTGTGGTTCAAAGGTAGAATACCCCTGCATTCAATCTGCAGTACCAAAAACATAAAAATAAAAATAAAATTTAAAAAGTCCATCAGACTTGTTAAATAACAATGATAAAAATAGCCACTAAAAGCCAGGTATGGTGGCACAGGCCTACAGTCCCAGCACTTTGGAGGGTGAGACAGAAGGATCACACAATTGAAAACAAAGTGTAGTAACTTAGTGAGACCCTGCTTCAAAATAAAAAATAACAAAGAGCTAGGGTTGTAACTCAGTGGCAGGATGCCCCTAGGTTTAACCCCCAGTGCCTCAAAAAAAGAAATAGCAATTTAAAAATAGTTACTGAATGGCAGGCATATTAATGTCACACAGTAGTTGCATTTAATCCTCACAGTTGTATGATGTGCCAACAACCCCATTTAAAAGATGAAAACAAAGGCATTGAGTGCGTAAAAAAAAAACTGCTCTCTACTGAATGTTGCCCACAATTAGGTGCTGCAGTGCGAATTCAAAACCAGCTCTCTGTACTTCTGTACTGCACAGACATTTCCAGCCACTATCTGGAAAGACCAGTTTCAAAACAGGAGGAATCAAAGAACCTGCACTTTAAAAGTGATGGGGTAGTGAAAAAGAAAACAAAACTTTCCTTGTAAATTGAATCTTTTCTCGCCAAAACTCTATGAGTGAAATAAAAACAGAGACTGTAAAAAGGAAATGTCAAAAATAAATGAAAGAGGGGTATATAAATATATTCACCCCTTAATCTGCAAACACACAGAGGCATCAGCTTGGCCAAAAGAGCTATGGAAAGCTGTAGACTGCCCCTGGACCCTACAAGGTTTCTTATTCTGAATTTGCTCAACTCTGGTAGAAATTTGAAAGTACATACAATGGAATTCTACTCAGCAATAGGAAGAACGAAATTTTGTTTTTTGCAAGAAAATGAGAGGACCTGGAGATCATAATGTTAAGTGAGGTCAGCCAACCACACAAAGTGAAGGGTCGTATGTTTTCTCTCATGTGCAAGCTAGGGAGTAATTGGGATACCAGAGAGACTCCAGACAATGGAGGAGAAGCCTCAGCGGAGCCAGTGAGGTGGACTAAGGGAAGGGTAAGGGAAAGAGTGAGGTTCATTAATGGAGTTACTAGCATTGACTAAGTGTACATATGAGAATATACCAATGTCAATATTAGTACTCTGTATTGGGAAGGGGGGGAAATGGGGAGGCAAGTGAGGCACCAAGGGCTTCTTCTTCTTTTTTTTTTTTTTTTTTGCGGTACCGGGGATTGAACGCAGGGGCGTTCTACCTCCGCGCTACTCCCCCGGCCCTATTTTTT